>JAZGTJ010009835.1:0-18855 GCA_036877575.1 Botia almorhae | reverse complement strand
TGTGGTTAAATGAGTCTGGCGCATATTGTCCAGATGTGCAGTGATGAAATAAATGAAGCTACACCTGCACTGTAAAACACCATAATTAGACTGTTTGCATGCCCGATCTAAATAATTCAGGATATAAACAAACGTGAAAAACCAACGTCACGTATAATGTCTGCGCCCCCAGGAACACGTGACTGACATGGATGTCACAAGCCTGTACATAGTCAAAAGCAGAAGAACACTGTTGACTTTTTATACCCACAACTTACATAAGCAATCTAAATTCCAACAGATTCGTTCCATGACATTTAAGGGTGGCAAACAAAGATGCAAAAGGTGAGAGTGTAGTGTGGAAGGTGTAGTCAAAGTTTGGTCTAAAAGCACGAATTTAGTGACACCGTTATACAATTGTACTGGATCAAAATGGCCAGCAGTAGAGTGCAAATGTTTCAAAACGTTATTTTTGCACCTGTAGCCCTCTTCAAAAAGAGACATACTCCAGGAGTTTCGCGTTTTCATCACACATCTAAATAGTTACAATTTGTGGTTCTGTTGTTGGCACCATCTGTGATCTCGTTGTGACTTTAAAGGTTACAGCATCTTGGCAAAAACCCATTACCTGTTTACTGCTGGCATTTATAATCCATGTGCATAACAGAACAGATAGCCATCTTAAAATAAGTCTTCGCTATAAAACACTTAGATTCACAGTTAAAACATACAGACAGCTGTTAACTATCTTTTGTCATATTTCAAGTGAACTTCCCATTTTCTTAGATAAACTCATATCTTTTACAGCAGTAGCACCTGTGATCCAGTGCTATCTCCTATTCCCTGTTATATTACCCCTAGCACAGGGTATAAAGAGTTATAGAAACACAGGCTCAAGATAAGATAGTTATACTAAAATACCCTCCTAATGTCTTAAAGCTCCATAAGAAAAGCCAGAATCTTCTATTGTGGGTGGAAAGACCTCTACATAGATTACTTGACATAACAGTCCTACACATTCCAGATCTCTCATTAATCACTTAGGAGGTTATGTGAAACACCAGGCCTGGTGAAAAATGAGGTTATGAAGATATTTACATGTTGCTGTCAAGCCCTGTCCTCTAATACCTGAGCTGTCTTCTTAATACCTGAGTTCAGACACTGAGTTGATGGATGTAAAATGGCTTCAGTCTGACTGATGGATCAGTGGTCATCCTTGAGTTTTTGTTTTTTTCACAGATACTAGATGATTAGCTAAAGCTAGCTTGGGCTGCTCTGGGTCTGGTCCTACATCATCTTTCATCTTTTTTCTTCCTTCATGTTAATTAATGTCTCTTTCCCATCTTTGTAGTGTTTGATCTGTTGAGCCCACAGTGTCCTTGGTTAGACCGATTGTCCTTCGTTTCAGCATGGTAAGAATCGCACAGTTTTGGTGTCATTAAGCCTCTGTTGGGTCCTAGTGAGCAACTGAGCCAAATTTAGACCCAGCAGACTCACACATGGATTACACACCACCAAGAGGGAAAATAGATGTTCTTTGATGTTTAAGGAAACACCTACTAGCAGTATTGCAATATTTCTGGGAATCTGTGTTGTGTATTTTTGTATAGTGTGTTTCTGGATGTAAAAGCTTAATGGCAAGTTTTTGTCCCCCTAAGCGGACACACTATGAGAATTTTCCAAACTCCAGCCAATGCTGTAGGAATAAACCTTTGTATATACACTAAATGTAGGGACAGCTGTTAGCAGGCCAGCCCTTGAGCTAGTGGCACTCCTGTCAGTGGGTTATTTTTATCATCAGATAAGTGAGAATGTTTTCAAAATGCCTTTGGTTTAGATATCAAATCTGTGACCCAGGCTACACAAGCTTTTGAAAGCATATAAAAATAGAGCATGTAAACAGACGCCAATAATCCTGTGTATTATATTTCTCATATCTTAACAATAGACTTGTCATCAGCCCTTAGTCATTCAGAGATGTCTTGTCTACTATCATATAGCATAATGTTACTGGTTTAGATTAAACTGATCAGTTCTTTTTGTCTCCAGAAAGAACCACCAGAACAATATAATCACATTGTAATTATATAATGACAAAATACAATCAGGTTCTTTTTAAGACAAGAGATTTGATTTGGCAAGAGAACATAATGGGGGGGCTGTAGTTTAAATCATGTTTTGCTACTATAAATGATCTGACATGGTCATCAGGCAGCAGTGTAACTACAGTAGGAAAAAGAGCATACAAGCTTTGGTATGACAGTGTAGAAACAGATTAGGGTTTTATAATCATGGCTATACTGAAGCAAAAATAATAATTATAATAAGAAACAGAGAATGGTGTAAATTAATGGTAATTACTTTGCATTCCTCTCTCTAAATTAGAAGTGGTGGATCATTCCTGTTATATACTAGCTATGTCTGTATTGTAATTTAAAGTAATAAATATTTCTGATGAAGATTATGACAAATTGTTAGAAGTGTGCTCTGGTGAAGCTCAGGTTCTTAAACGTTTAATTATGGTATCTTAAATAATAACATTAACATTTATATATTTATTTGTTTGTTTATTTATTCTTTACACACTAAACATATTACAAAATACCAAGAAAAACAGAGATAGAACCCAGCACAATAAGAAAGGTAAAAAAATTAACAATGCCAGCGTTTCATTTTGTTTCATTTCTGCATAACACAACAATTTTACTCTGCATTCTCAGAATTGTAATAGATAACTTACTAACATGTTTATTGATTTATATATTAAGACATATGCGACGGGGACATGAAAAGGAATGACCCCGATGCTCTGAATTTTTTATCCATTTGAAGCCTCCTTGGTAGAATCATAATTATGTAAAATAACAACCACCCTCTCTTCCCTGAGGTCCCCTATCAGACAACCCTCCTCTGCAGAGCTGTACACACGGCCAAAGCCGTACAGACAAGGTCATGTCAGGTGCGCAGTGGCTGTTGTATGTGCTCCAACATGGAGGACCTCTGTGATCCTGCCTATCTCCTTCTGTGTATGGAGGACTCTGATGAATTCCAATGTACAGACTCTGACCTTCTTATTTTCTTGCGGGCTACCATGAATGCACAGTTCATCTGAAAGCCAAAGAGAAACGGAGAGCCACAAACATTGTTTGATCTTATATGAGTTAAACTGTTTTTTGTTGTTAATAAAAAAACAGGGTCATAGAAGATCTGTGCACATACATTTGTTTTCAAGGTTGCAGTTGATATGTACGGGTGCTTTGAAGAGTAAAGCACCCGTACTATAGGTTTCTATAGGAAAGTAACTGAAAGTGTAAATCTATAGGAATGTAAATAGAAGTGTAATTCTATAGGAAAGTAACTGAAAGTGTAATTCTATAGGAATGTAACTGTAACTTGTAGCTTCATTTTTAAGGAAAGTAACTGGGAGTGTAATTCTATAGGAATGTTACCAGAAGTGTAATTCTATAAGAATGTAACTGCAAGTGTTATTCTATAGAATATTAACCGGATTTAAGGGCTATATGCAACTCTGCTCATGTTTCCCGTTTGGCAAATCTCTATTGAACTGTACTAGAATACAGGTGTTGTTGTGTTTTACCTGCATTGAAGGATTGATCTTTATAACCCACAACAGAAATATAGTCAATACAGCATATGAGACATTTTCAGGCCTTGCAGCTTGAATTATTTTCATCCACTGAACTGCGCAGACCTTGAATTTAAATAACATTTTATAGTTTCAAAGTTTCAAAATGACTAAAATTGTTTATGTTCAGAGATACAGAGAACAAAATGTGCAGGTAACATACTGAAATATACCTAAACATCACAGAAAAAAACATTTATTTACACACACTGTTTGCAATAATTCTGCATTGTTTTAGCACCTAAATCATCTTATACATATCATCTCAAACAATTTAGCTAATCGGCTAAACATATTTTGGACAGCACAAATCCTCATCTTGTGGATCTGGTATGAGTACTGGACAGTTAAACAGTCTACCAAGATCTGGTGCACCACTGAGCCTTTCAATCCAGACACCTAACTTTTCTTTTTAAACATAATTACACACTTGTGTACTGCATATCTGAATGCATGTGCCATCATAATTCCACTCCACATTATTCGATGAATTATTGCTGCGGTGATCAACAGTAAATGTACAGAAACATCTTTTTTTAAACAATATTCTGTAGGCGGCACTAGGGATGGGCGGGGCGTTGCCTAATTTGCATTAAAGGAACAGCTTAGTGCAATGTAAAGTAGGTATGGTATAGATATGCCTATTTTAGAAATAAAGAGGTTCAGGGTTTGATGAATCTCCCCTCAGATATTTAATGTTGAGTCAAAACTGTGCAGGCTGCAGTCAAAACATCTGACAGAATGTAGCAGTTGAGAAATACCAACGTGCTTATTTGACATATACATTCTTGCACATATCGCACCTTCCCAGGTGTCTATCTGCTGTCTGCTGGAGTTTACACAGCCTGTCTGTGACTCAGCACCTCTTCCCTGGTTGAATCCACATCTTGGCATAAACCGTATAGACCATCTGAAACACTCGGTGGCTCCCTACACAGATAATGATATCTTCCACTGCGCCTTTAGTTCAGTCTCGTCGGCACAGTTCTAGCACGCCAAATAGTTTGTGACAAGCTTGAGTCCCCCTGCACAAAGACCAATCATGTACCACCTAACCCAGACCCTGTCAGTTTAGTTAATCTCTAACCCACACCGTTTTAGGTAGACACATTGAGAAGAACCAGAAATGTTTTTGTCTGATTACATAAAGAACTAGATTCCAAGGTGCTTGTCAATCTCGTTTATTGAGCAAGAGACTGTGCTCAGAACATCTGTGCTTTTATTGGTTTGATGTTTGGTACTCAGGCAGAGAACATGTTTGACAGATTGCAGAATCAAACTGGCATACAAGGAATGAGTTGGATTAAATAAATACAGCGGCACTAAAAAGTATTTGGACACTCAGTCACAGTAATAGATCTTTGAATTATGTTACTTTTTTAGGCTGTTTTTTGTGATTAGAGTTTTTAACAAACTAGCTTCAAGGTCATTTTTAGTAGATGTTTAAAGTCTTAAAGATGTTTAAAGTTTGCCCTCAAGTTCACCCATGTGTTTAGACAGAATAACCACAGGTGTAGTTCATAATTTTAACTATGTATAGGTGCCACAACCAGAAGTGTGTTTCTATTAATTGATAGCTCTTGATTATAATGAATATTTAAATTCATTTGAAATATACATTAATATATTTATTTTGGAACGGTATCTATAGTTTAATAATTAAAACAAAAACACATTTTTTTTGTAATTTAAAACAAAAACTACTTGGTTTGATACCATTATCTATAAAGCAATGTCACTTAAATGTCCAAATACGTTTCCTATAAACGCACACACACATTTTTTTGTACATTAAAGCACAGAATCATTTATTAAGGTGTTAAATAGGGCAAAAAAAGAAAAGACACAGTAGAAACTACAAAGTAGAAACACCAGTTCCTTGCTTGTATGATGAATGTATAAGCTCAGGGCCTTTTTGCTACTGCAGGTCCAGGTGCAGCCCTGCTGGTGACCCCAAATCTAGAGCTACAAAAGCAGCCAGAGTCTAGTTCTGCCCATAACCTCAGGTTACATTATAAACACACACACACACATACACACATTCCAGCCTTAGTAAAGTGAGTAGGAGGTTCACAGCACTGCATCCACAGGAAGCATGACGATGGTGATGCTGATTTAGCAGAGGTCACAGCTTCACATTTCAGCTGTACGCTACTGTGAGGGTATTACAGGGCAATGAATGCATTTGAACATCAAAGCATCATCTAAAACAGTCCATTGCTATGTAAAAACATAACATTACACACTACATTGGTAAAACTATTGTTTTTTTAATCAAAATACATTATGTGCAACTGCAAATTCTGGCCTGTTTATATTATATTGTAGAAGATTTTTATCAACCACAGGTCAGTTAAATTTGACCTTATAGTACTTGTGGATGGGTTTTTCTTAGGGACTGCTATAATACAACTAAACTACATTCAACCTTTAGGAGCCACAAGGAAATCAGCTTTAGCATGCTGTGTGTTTTATGTGACATTTGCGAGGCATATGAGAAATAGCAAGAGAAACAGCAAGAAGAAGATTAGTCTTGCAGCAATTTACCGCACTCATTCAGTGCTGGAAAACATCAGAAAAACAAAGGGGTTTTCTGTGATTCAGATAACCCTACTTGAGATTAAGACTAATGACTGGTTTATTTTAGCTGTTCTTTAGATGAAACCAGTTGTTTCAAACTGTGTCTTGTGTTGACTCCACATGCAGCTGCATTAGATTTAACTTTAGATTTATGTGCTTGTTTGAACATACCTCAAGTGACCCACTGCGTTTTTACTAATTCAGGCTGGCGACTGTTTTAAATGTACGTGGAGTGGCCTGACATTTTTATGTCATGCTGCTTGACTGGAAATCCAGACATGACTGTGTCAGTTGCATCATTATGACTGGTAATCTTAGGAGGTGAGTCAGGAGTGCTGTTCCAAAATTTAGTAAGCTGTCTGCAAATGCTAAGGTTGTTTTAAAGGGTAGGCAACTTAATTATGCTGTCTCCAAAGGTACTTTGTTTTGGCCAAAATCTAAGGCAGCATTGCATGTATTCTTTGCATAGAAAGCAATTCCACAGTGCGTTATGAGAAGCTGAGTAAAAGGAAATCCAAGATGGCGGACAATGTAAGAGAAATTCCTATTGATAAAAATTGCTCAATGTAATTAAAAATAGATTATTGTACCCAATTTCTTTGTTATGTATATTTTTACCTATTATGGACTGATTGCTAATTGCTAATATGGGAAATCCTGATTTCCCATACTAAATGCTATTTGTGGGGTGATTGGAGTTACTGATTATGTTTCAAATCAGACACACATGAGTTTCTTAATATGAGAAAACTTCTTTAGAGGGTAGCTGCAATGTAAGCAGTAGATAGTGAGAAAGCTCCAGTGAGGTTTTAGAACAGAACCATGAAATAAGACACGTATATACAATGCAGTGCACAGAATTCAGGCTGGCAGTTTAAATTTCATGTACTCCATTGAAGTACATAGATCGCTTTTCAACTGCATGTCTAAGAGAGTGTTTAGAGGGGTTATGTTTACCATCCCATTACCCACAAACATAATCTGTGACCAAAAACGCAATTCAGCAAATTCAGTCTCCACGGGCATGAGGACTTTTACCTGAAAAGTCTCAACAGTAAAGAAAAGTCATCTATCTTCCCCAATGAGCCAGAGAGAGCATCCCCACAGTTATGATGTCCCCCGTGCAGGAGAGAACACTTTCATTTTTCCGGGCCATCCTTGCTCTGAATTACATGTCACTTTAAATAGGTTGTTTGGCTGAGATGATGAGATGTTGGCTCAGATGAAAGAGAGAAAGAGAAAGAGAGAGAAAAGAGAGAAAGTTTAGGGGGAAATGGGTGCTGCCAGCAGATGGTTGGGGCTGTGTATAATGTCACATATTACTGGCACAAGCAGAAGGTCTGAGCTAAAGCCGTGCTCCCAGACAAACTGACATTTACTGTGTGTGTCTGTGTTTACATGCGTGCAATGGGAATAGAGAGTTATAGCAGATCATGAAATGCATGAACAATGCAGTAGGTTTAGTATTCCTTCTGTCCAAGACCACCAAATAATTTGGTTATTTAATGGTTAATGGTTATTTATCTAGGTACTTCATCCCCTTTGCATCCTAAAGGTACCCTTACTTGTATTTCTGGAGGACCTGAGTAAACAGTAATACAATTTTATATACAAATTTAATTATATCAGTAATATATATGGCAAGTTTTCAGTGAAAAAGACTTAAAGAGATATTAAGCAGTATTGGAGGGATTTCTTATTGGCTGCTGTTTCATTTGTGGGTGAACTCTCTTTAAGTCATTTTTCACTAAAAACCACCCACTGAGATCAGCATACACGTGAAGCATTTATACAGTAGTAAATATAGTACACATAAAATATAGAGGTTTCAAACAACATGAAGGTTAGTAGATAATAAAATAATTTTCATTTGGTGAACTTTTCCTTTCAAACTCCTAGTACTGCAATATTGAATGTAAATTCCAAACATGTTAAATCCATAATTCATCATTACATTTACTTTGTCATTCACCGGCACTTTTCTATCATTTGACAGTTTCTCTACATGTAAATGTTATAATAGTTTCTTTTATATCAACAGTGTCGTACAGATGTAATGTGACAGCAGCAGCGGGTGGGCAAACTGTCCCCTGCGTCTGTCATCCCACACAGCTTGACCTGATCTCAGATCAGTCCCAGCTTGTCTTTGTATTGCCTCTCATATCAGACTGCTGATCAAAGCCCCTCGCTCTCTGCAGATAGAACCAACAGCCCTTCCACCTCCCATGGTTCCATGGTTCTATATAACTCAGATAAGCCATTAATAAATCAGAATCTACAGGCCTTTGATTGATGATCTAAAGGTCGTTGCTGCGTGATCTGAGTGATAGTGAATGCTCATCTGAACACCACCTCACACACACACTTACACACTGTGCATGGAAGCTCACAGCACACAGATTATTTACCCTTCTTTGAGGACCAGGAAGTCTGTGCTGTTTGTGGTTCTGTATTTTAGATCACAGAGGGGCGTTTTATCTCTAAAAGATTGCTTCTTTGGACATCAAGCATATCTTTAGGATGCAACCGCTTGACAGATTTTTTTATGGTTTAGGGCACACCCATAGGAAAGACAAATCACAAGCACTGAGATTAAAGGGAGAATAAACGTCTTTGGCTTTTGAGTCTTTGGCATGAGTCTTTTGGTTTTTCCGGATTTTTGTCCTGAGATAAAGTTTCTTCTTCGGAAAATATCTTGAAAATACAAGATCTCAACTGTACTTAGATTTTCCAAGGCCAAAGGCTGTGATCAGTCAGAAATTTCTCATCAGATTCTTCAATTCTTATTTATATCCAATTTGTCTGAAACCACCTACACACAAAACATACAAAACATATTTGAGAACTCAATTAATTCCCTCGTGTTTGAACTGAAATGTCTAGATACATCATCATTAATCCACACTTATTGCGTGATGTTGTATTTACAGTATACAGTTCATAGTGTATGTAATATAATTGGAGACTGTAATCACATGGAAGTGAAGGGTAGAAGTAACCTCATACCCACCCAGAAACATCCATACACAGACCACATAGACACTTCTTGCACTTTTTTAGGAGGTTATTCATACTCATACCCCACTGTATTGTCCCAGCATTTCAATTCATTCTCTGATGCCAGCTAAATCTGAGATCCATTATGACAGAACATTAAGACATGACAACATTAAAAAAAAACAGATTAAATGAAGGATTACTGTCATAATCACAGCCAGTATGAGCAGAGCGTCATACCAACTCCATGTTACATGCGCAGCTGTATGAGGGCAGCAGAGGGGGAATGTTTGCCCCTGGGCTCCTATTGACTTTCAATGTGCTGTATGTCACATGCAGAGAAGTGTGAGAGATAATTTATCACAACAAAAGACAAATCAATGGACTTTGCAGAGCTCTGCCTAATTATGTGTTCTATTGAAATTTTCCCAATGATAAAGGACAACACTGTGTGTGTGTGTGTGTGTGTGTGTGTGTGTGTGTATGTGTGTGTGTGTGTGTGTGTGTGAGAGAGAGACAGCCTGCCAACAGCCCCCATGAGGAAAGCAGCTTAATCAACATACTAAGCGATGATGAAATTAAAATATTAAAATATAAGGTTTCGGTTTACAGCTATGGGCAGGGTTGGGAAATAAAAAAATAGAAAAGCTGATTTCAGGTTTATACTATTCTGGATGGGAGATATCTGTGAAAATCAGCTAAAGTCATTTTTTTTGTGATTTACTGTTTTCTACATAGTCATCCTACATAACGAACAGAACATTCTGTGAAAATATAACCTTGATATATTTAATATTGACAGAGTACGGCCATGTCAAAGATTGAAATCATAGTTAAGTTAATAATGCTCCTAATCTCATAATTAGATTATGAGATTTTAGCCTGGATTTCACAGACAGGGTTGTGAATATCATATAAGTCAATGAAAAGTCTCCACCATGTGTGCATTGGCAGATGAGAGGATTTTGACTAATAAACAATGCCATTGTGTATGTATTAGCATATGTAATAGCGTTATTGGGATATTAAGAATCCTTGGAAGATACAGATTCTGTACATTTTTTGGCAATTATGAACATCCTGTTTATTTGATTCCTCATATTCACGGCTAGAGTTAATTAAATCCCACGAGAAAAGCTATAAAACACCCAAATAATTATTTTCTCACCACCCTTGTGATTTCACACGCCATTAGTATCAGCAGTTTTGTTACAGGAAGTTCAGTATAGTTGTGATTTTCACATATAAATTCATTGATGTCAAAATTAACACATTAATTAATAGCTCTTTTCTCTGCAGCCCTGAAAAAGACTGGAAAGTTTAACGTTTTAACCATACAAGACTGACTTTATTCTGTTTCGTCTGTGAGGATGATAAATTGTGGCCATTATTTTCTATAATGGACCCTGTAATTGCTTGCAATTAGGCCCCATTATGTGAGAGCCATATGACCTGGCTACAGATAGACTACAGTTTAACACATTCGAACAGAGCTGAGCTATCAGGTGAATTTTTTGTAGAATTGTATTGTTTTTCACTGGGGCACCAGTTGTCATTCCATACTGTTTAGATGAAGATCATTAGATGAGCTTCTGTAGCAGAAGACAGCCGTAATATTTACTGCTAAAATCAGTGCTCAGTTTCAGTCAGTCTTATGATACAACAGAAAATCTCAGCTAAAGGGACAGTTCATCCCAAAAACTCTAGCATTTTTTGGGGGGGGTGTCTTTTAAAACCCATATGTCTTTCTTTTTGTGTGGCTAAGGAGATATTTTTAGGAATATCCAAGTTGCTTTTTCCGTAGCAGCATGGACCGGACAAACACGGTCACCATTCACCTTCGCTGAATAGAAAATAACAGCTTGGACATTCTGATCAACTGCTTTTGTGGAAAGTGAAATACATATGAGTTTGCAATGAAACAGGGATGAGTTAATGATGACAATTTTATTTTTTTAGATGAACCATCCCTATAAAATCCTGTGCAATATCATATAAAGAAAGTCAAACAAATGAATGTATGAATTTTGTAATCAGCTTTATTCAATGCCATACAAGGGTTCAGTTCATTTTCCCTTTATATGTAGTAATCAGATAGTCTCCAACATGAACACAGATAAAAACATAGCAAAACAGCATTACTAATCCAAAACCCTCAGCTAAAATATTCGTAAAGAAAAAGAGCCTTACAGAAAAAAACGAGATGATGAGATATCTAAGCTAATAGTTTCTTTTTTCTTCTTCTTTTATTGTGTCTGTTTTTTTATTGAGAACATTCAGAGTGACAGTAAATGTTTCCCTTCATCTCTTTAAAAATATTTTCTTCCTGTGGATAAGCTTTTTATGTGCATCCGACTGACAATATGAGAAAACATTCTGTAAAACTTATTTATGCAAGTTGCAAAACCTTCAGGCCATATGTTCTTTTTTTGAAGGAGCATTTTCCCGCTCCTTCATTACATTAAATATATATTTTTCTGTACAACAATAAATTCAATTCTCCTGAAGAGGCAGACAAATATGCACCACAGGGCAAGTAATTCAAATTTTAGGACCAATATAACAAAAGCATATTACACACTGAAACATTCCTCCATATCTTTTATTGTTAATGTATTTGTGTAGTTTCCATGTCTCAAACATGAATTATGTGTGTATACTATATTATACTGTATTGTCCTATAAAGGGTTATGGTTTGCCTTACAAACCACTTTAAATGGTTTTGGTGTGAACTTTGTAGATGCCACAAACTCTTTTGGCTCTGATTTTGAGCATAGATTGGCTGAACTCATGTCACAGGCCAGATTACAGTCCAAAGAGGGGTTTTCAGTTCTGTTTCTAAAGACACAATGTACTGCAGTTGTACAGTATTGCGTTTACAGAGTTTAGCTTCAACCCTAATTCAACACACTTGAGCCAACAAATCAGGGTTTAGAGGAACTGTTTAAATAGAGTTAGAGATATTCTCTGCAGGACAGTGGGTGGTAAGAAGCAGGATTTAAAACTCCTTGTCAAAGAGAGCTAATTACAGTCTCAGTAAGTCAATTTTGACAAAATGCACTCCTAGAAAAAAGGCACTAAAAGGGTTCTTTGTGGTGATGTGATAGAAGAACCACTTTCAGTTACCCTAAGACCCTCTCAGTCAAAGGTTCTTACAGCAAAATAACCATATCGGACTTACCTTTCAATACTCTGTAGAACCGTTTTCTACAAAGAACCTTTTGTGCAACAGAAAGGTTCTATGGATGTAAACCATACATCCCAACAAAAGAACCTTTTGGGAACCTTTATTTTTAAGAGTACATGTAGTTACTGCTCATTTACCTGTTACTTTGCATGATGGTCAGACCTGTGTCACACTTCTGGAACATATCTGGAGACCCAGATTTGAGTCTTCCATCGGCCCTGTCCCAGTTTCCACTTTCCTGTCTAGTCTTAGAAGATATATGGGATTCCTTCAATATATTTTAGTGTGTTTACAAAGCATATTTATTTAACAGATGCCAAAGAACTGAGAAAAATGCACCAAGGGACTTTTTAAGTGAACTAAATACAAAACACATCCTTCAGATTCTTTGATGGCCATACTCTTCAGTTATCATGCTTTTTACCTCCAAATAGCCCATTACACAAAAGTATTGATTTTTAACTCCTGAAATATCAAATGCTTCATGATTACACATCATTGCATCTGCTCTACTGAAAGAGGCCTCTCATCGACCCAGCCATTGATCTGAATGTTCACAGAACAAGCTCAACTCAATAGAATAAAGAGCTTTATCATACCTCATCCACACTAACGGTTGCACTGATTAAGAAAGTACAAGAACAAATGTTTGTATAATGAGGAACTCATCAGTGATGGCAAAGTGGAGTTGAACCCTCTCACCCTTACATTCCTCTGTTTCTCACAATTTTGGCATTGAGAAAACAGGTCACTCAAAAAGTTCATCTTTGAGTCTTAATGTGTAGGAAGGACCAAAGCAAGTTGTGACACAGGACACCTGAAATTGACTTCACACATTGACTTCATTCATTTTTATATGTTAGTTTGGGGCAAGTTGTCATATGTTTTAAATGTTCCATAAATAAACCTTAAGAAATAATAACAGGTTAAAAAGTGTGACGACTAGCTCCGTCTGCTCTGTGAACTGCCTCATTAGCATCATAGATACAATAGCTCTGTGCAAACACCTTCCTCATTATCCTATCCACTACAAATGTTGTCCCTGCAGTGCAGCTAAGCCATAAGGCCAAAACAGGCTTCAGCTGTATCACTTCAGTCCCCTAGACTGACCTTTCCATGTCAGGAAAGTAAATAAGTTCCACATTCCCATATATGGTAACGTGCTGTGCTAGGCTAGGCTCTGTCTGAAATGGTGTGACATTGTAACACCAACATCACATGACTTATATTTCTTTTCCTCCAGAGCTAATTTGCTCAACTGATTGGCAGTTTTTTCTTTTCCCTTTTTCCTTATCAGCCCTTGTGGAAAAAGTATCTGCTTCCTCCCGTAGTAGTAAGAGAGTCTCCATTCCCCAGTGTGCCCAGTGATAAATTACGTGTCTTCTGCCGTTTATCAAGCAGATCTTGTGATCTAACGTATGAATTCTCATCTCACACTTTCTTTCTTTTCTCTCTCTTTCAACCCTCTAGCCTCCAAACTGTGGGAGCAGAGGAACCTAAAGTAACTGAGGTAATTTTCCACTCATCAGAGAGGAGGGGAAACGAGGTACAAAGAGAGAGAAATTAGAAGAGAGAGAGAGAGAGAGCTTTACAGAGAATTAACAGAAAAGTGAATGCACAAAAAAGGAGCGCATATCTTCTGTATCAAAAGAACAGACAATTCGTTGTGATAGGGCATGTTTTTGCCACGCCCCGAAAGGTCTAATGGAATAGATAAACATTTAATGCAGCAAAACAAGTTCCCTTGTCACTTAATGCTGGGCTCGGAAAGGCAGAAAATGGAAAAGTCTGTCGTGTTATTGGTTGTTTTTGTTGGAAGGAAGGCTAATGGGTTTTGGATGTCAACAAAACAAATCGTATTCGTCTAGATAGATAAATCAAATTTAAAACATTTTAGCTAACATAAAGTCTGGTTTCAATACCCTGATAATTGGTGTTTTAGCTAAGCAACAAGATACGTTTTATTATTGTATCACTCTTCTGTTGAAACTCTAATCTCCTGCTAAAGTTCTGTAATGTTGACACTCCTGCCAGCGCACACTGACTGAAGTTCGTCATCCGGTGTATATTAAACAGCTTAGTTTCTTCTCTTCAGTAGAGTTCAGCAACTTCACACAAATAATCACAGACTGTGTCGATTACAAGATTATTCTCATTGCTGTCTGTAGTTACGATCCAGTAATTTGTTCTCACACAACAGTTTATCCAGCAAACAACATGCAAGAAAGTCTTTTGATGGTTTTTGATATGAACAGACTGGGACAAAATCAGTCAAAATCAAAGAGAGTAATAATATTAATTGGTGCAGATTCTGGTATGTATTTGTTGTAATAGGTGTTTTAGATGCAAACGTTAAATATTCTCCGCTGGAAAATGTTTTCCAGCGAGTTCAAACTGGTCATTAGCTGGTCCAAGGTGGTAGACAAACCAGAAACAATTCCACCACCACACTGGATCAGCCAATGATCAGCTTGGACCATTTCTTAATTATGTGAAGGCTCTTTTTACAGCAAACGCAAAAGGAAAAAAGTAAATGAATTGATATTCATAAATGCTAAACATATTCAAGGTACAATAGTTAGCACTGACTAACATTTAAATTTACAGTGATGCAAAATGTGAATAACAACACATCATTCAGTAGCTTAGCTGATGACATCATCACAGAGGACAAAAGGTAAACAACCAGCTCTGCTACAGAACCAATACCTTGTCAACTGACAGCTGTAAATTATGCTAAGACTCCAAAATTCTAAAATGTTGTGTGTAAAGTGTTTCCATTCACTGTGTATTTTAATGCACTTTGTGGAATATAAATGCTGTGTTTTTTGAGTAAGTGAAACAAGTAGAGCCCTGTTGCATAAATATACTGTCTCATGCTGTTATATATGTGCATATATTTTACTACCAGTGTTATCCAAACAAATTGCAGTTTCCCCCACATTCTCCTTCAATTTGCTTAGAAATAATATAATATTAAAGCACACTGCCATGTTTATTACACAAATCATTCCATCATTTATAATAACTCATTTTTATAATTTGACACTCCATAGTGTTTTTCTTAAATACGAAAGCTTTTTAATTCAAAAATTTGATGTACAAGGGCTTTACATATCTTAAAATCAGCTAAAAAAAACAGCTGACAGCTGTGTTTTTTAAACTGTGTGAAACCAAAAAAGTTAACCATGTCTTTTAAAAGACCTAATTTTCTTTTCTTATTTTGGATTGTAAGCTGTGAAATGAGGCATCTCGGAATGCTATTTGTATTCTGCCAATGTTCTGAATGATTCTATCAAAACAAGTCATTGCTGGTCTTGATTCTGCTGTGAAAACAGAACACAAGATGTTTCTAGGCACAGAAATGATTCTGAGAAACAGAAACAGAGCCACAGGGCATAGTATCCCCTGAGCCCTCGGTGTATATCATGGTCTGTTCTTCTTTTTTTTCTCAGTGCAATCGGTATGTAGTTTGCTATGTGGTTCATTTTTCTCTCAAGCATCTATAATGCCAGTGTTTTCATTTCAATGATTAGAATCCCAAAATAAACTTCCTTTCACCTCTTGTGTGAACCTAATGGCTTTCAAGTGTGCTGGTAACAGATTAAACAAAGTGCAGATGTTAAACATTTCAGAGCTTGCCTAAATAAATGTTAACACCATCCCTGTGACATCTCTGTCTACAGGGCTGCTAAAACTAGTTTTGACTACTGAAACTCTAGTCACAACTGTAGGTCTAACTTTGAAACAAATATCCCTTTGATAAAGTTATCTGCCGGGCATTGAAAACAGGCAACGATTTGCATTGTCACTTCAGATCAATGCCAGTCCTGAATTACTCACATTAGTGTGCAAAGTATACATCATTTCCCACAAATCATTCCCTGCTCTGTTTAAATGACTTTTATTCAATACTACCCAATAACATGGCCACTGTGGCATCTGCCCGTCTTCTCAGGGAAGCTCTAATGGATGGTGAAAGGATGGTCATCTTGCGACCAGCACTTATGATGAGGTGGAGGCATTAATGCGTACACTTGTGGTCGGCATAATCAAATTTCCCTCTGAAACACTAGATCACCATTGAGACTGTACATGCTAGAGGGCCATTAAACTGTCAGCGAGGCATCGATTTGAAGGATGGTGCTGGACAACACAAAGACAACGTGCAAACATCTCACTATGGATCCAGGCCATGAATAATTGCTTGAGAGCAATGGAGGACATAGATCAGACATGCCTGAAGATTTGGGTTGCATATTTACCTTCTAAATTATATATAATATTTTGGAGCCCATTCAAAAATAGACATAACTGAGGGGATGTATTAAAAATGATAATGTTTTATGTTTCGCTCTTCCACTTATCTGCTGTGTGACAGGTAAGATAAAAGCATCATAAATTATATTTACGGTGCTGTAAACTATTTTTTTCTCTTTAAAACAGATGTAAAGAGAAATCACTTTTCTGTGACAAGTCAATCAGAAACGCTGTCTGCCTGTCAGTCTTGTAGTGTTCACTGGCATTGGCTTTGTAAGGGTGGGTTTTGGAGAGAGGGCTTGTGGTTCAGGGGATGTAACTCAGGGTGAGTCTAGGATTTAAGTCTTAGCAGGGCTCAGCTTCTTGCCTTAACATGAGCTCAGGTGACTCAGAGGAACAGTTCTTGTTGTAAGTGCATAAGGTGAGGAGTTCAGATCTTCTTCTCTGACATTTGATATTATTAGATATACAGTACACAAGTTACAGAACGTAGGTAGAGAAACAGATTTTGTGTCTTTGTTGTGTGTGTTTTTATGACCCATGTCACCTATGGCCGATTCCACCACTGAAAGGTGCAAGAAAAAATTGCTATCTATAATGAACTTCTGGTGGAAATAACCTTAGATATGTTACTGCAACCACAGTTTTCAACAAATCTCCAAATACCTGGTCTGATTCACTAAACCACATGACTCACATGACATGGACCTTGCCAATGAGCCAATAATGATAGAGTTTGAATAATATTTAGCAGTGTAATATATTTTCTATCAAATATATTGCTAGCAATTTTTAAAAAAGATCTATTTGTTAACTTTTTTAATGCATTAGCTAACATGGATGATAACAGCATTTGCAGTAATCTTTGTTAATGTTAGTTAATGCACATATAATTGTTAACTGATCGTTCATGTTAGTTCATTGTGCATTAATTGTTTTTTAAAAATTAAAATTAAAATTTATTAGTAAACATTGAAAATTGGGAGTAATGTATTATATCTTATTAAACTATTATATAACTTATATGATGAACTTGGTCCACTATAGTACAACAATATTTTTCTCTAAAGCTGCTTTGAAACATTGTGCATTGTGAGAGCACTGTACAAATAAAATTTGACTTTTTCGCTGAAAGTTAGCAAAATGACGGAATGTTAGGCCATAAACACATTCTTAAAAGGATAAACAATACAGCAAAGCATTTCTTGGCTCTTCTGTCAGACTCAGTACAGTGGCTTATGAAACACTTTTGTTTATTTTAAAGTCACCTTCACTTTGCACTGCACTGTTTGGGACTAAAAAGTAACTCATGAAAAAGTTATCAAATATGGTAAAGGATATCTAAAATATTTTTAATACTTTTAATATTTCTAATATTTCTTCAAAAAGGTGCTGAAGGAAAGAAACAATTGTCCAGACACCTCTGATCCATCTGATGATGATTGATGCAAAATGATTGACAGATATGTAAAAACATCGACACAGTCCTCTGAAAGGAAATATGTATTTCCCGTTTAGCGATAAGATCTTGTACACATCCACTTTAACTGAATAATAATTTAACTAGGTCCATCCAATACCTCATCCACAACCTATTTATTCAGTACCTATTCATGTTTATTCATATTCACATTACCTACAGGTGTGCAAACAATATGTGCATATGACAAAGACTCAAATAGTTTATTAGAATTTCGTAGATAATGAAAGATTGTAGATTTGGCCATCTGTTATTGATTCTATTTTAGAAACATGATCTGTTCTCGAGTCAGTCAAAACTTATAGAAGACATCGAAACAGCTCTTCAATGTGAAGTACATACACAGATGGGAAAATAAACATTTAAACAGCAGGTTATGTTTTGTTTTTTCTAGTTCGGAAAGAGAGAGAGAGACAGATTCCCAGCTTTCATTAAGTCAGAATGCCTCTGTTCATGAGCTTAACTGACTAACGATGAGGTAAGCAGAATTTAATAATCAGATAAAAGTAATGACTGTTTCATTGGATTTCTCTTTATCCTTTCTGACACTATTGATCATATTAAATCACTGAGAGAATCTCAAGAGCTCATTTTGCTCGGTGCTGGCAATGGAACACATGAAAGCAGAGAAAAGACTCTGACCGTCACAGTGGAAAGTTCCACTGCACTGATACCACACAAGGTGAAAGTCACAGGTGAAAAAGTTCAGCAGAGAAAACATTACA
>JAZGTJ010009834.1:0-18859 GCA_036877575.1 Botia almorhae | reverse complement strand
TGCGTGGAGCCGGTGGTGTTCGTGCTCTGTGTTGTCCGGTGTCGTGGGAGCGGGTGTCCGTGGCGCTCTTAATGAGGTGCGGTCACTCGCTGCTCTCTGTATAGACGGGGGAAACAAAACACAAGAATTAGTCCGGTATTGTGGCCGGGCTAGCATCTCACTCTCAACTCTCGCGAGGGCGAGAGCTGGCGGCCTTATACGGCCGCGTGGTGATGCGGTCCAGCTGTGCGCGAGGCGCCGGTGATGAGCTGGTGCAGGTGCGGCGCCTCGGTTGCCAGGGCGACGCTGATTCGCCCGGAGAGACTCGTCACAATGCTATCATTGATATCATTTTAAAATGCACTAAATAGACTGTAACCTCAGATATTTGATAACTGCGTGCTAGATTTTATACTAATAATTAATTAGAAAATGTGCTTTGAATTATTTATCAGAATTGTGATATGATTGTATTTCCTGTGTTCCTGGCACTTAATTTGTTGTCTGCTACAGTCATTTCAAAGGTCTCTTGAACTAAAACATTAATTTCAACATTATTAAAACAGGCATTTTATTTGAATCTCGTGACTTATCTTTTTATGTCTAGGTTCTAAAAATGAGTTATAACCGTGTTGAGAAGCTTGACAAGGAGACATTTAGAGGCATGAAACACCTTGTGCGTCTCCATATGGACCATAATCACATTACATTTATCCATCCAGAGAGTTTGTATGGGTTACAAATGCTACAGTTGATCAACCTTGAGGGAAATCAGCTTCAACAGCTTCATCCAGATACTTTTATATCGTTGCGCTACAGCCATATTTTTAAATGGTCATCTCTCAAGACAATCTACCTGTCAGACAACGCTTTAACCACACTGCCTGCAACAGTGTTTGCTGGCTGTTACAAGATAGAGAACCTCTTCCTCAGTGGAAACCCCTGGTCATGTAATTGTCAGATGGGATGGCTTGCCAATTGGACAAAGAAAAACCCTGGTGAGACCCTTTTATGAACAACATTTCAAATAAATGATAAAGGCACTTTTTTCAAATATGAAAATGAATTTACTTCACATTTACAGGTGTTTTGAAATGCAAGAGAGACAGGAAGATTGCTAAAGAACAGCTATGCCCCGTCTGTCAGTTTCCAGTTTCTTTAAAAGGCAGCAATATTGTGCATTTGCCAGATGAAAGCTATACATGCACTAGACCATGGATTCATCCTCAACTGAAACAGAGAAATTTTACTTTGGAAAGTGACTATATTTCAGTCTCTTCTAAAGATTTTGTTGGTCCTATTGGCATGCTGGAAATTAACATTACTGATCTGTTCCAGAATAATGCCAGTATAACATGTGTTGTGCAGGGACCTGTGGCAATGGATAATTTAACAGTAACCTATGGAGTGAATAGAAATGATGTACATGCCCTGAGTGTAACTGTTTCTACATCACTGGTCTGCAACATTGATTATGATCATATCAGCCAGATTTGGAACATTTTAGCTATCTACAGTGATTCACCTATGAGACTTGAACGAGGATTATTACTTTCTTTGCAGCCAGATACAGTTTATGCATATAAGCAAGTGTTACCCTCTGCAGATGACATTTTCACAGAAAGTAAGGCAAAAATCAAGGCCAATCCTTCATGGTTAATGCAAAGTATTGTTAACTTACAGCTGGACCACTTTACAACAACATTCCCGACCCTTAATATCAAGTATTTATCCAATGTTCACATAGATGTTGACAGCAGTAAGGATAGTAGAGACCAGTACAACTGGACAATGATCAGAAGGGACAACCAGACCAAAACGGAACACTCTGTCCTTGCTGGTGGAGTGGTTGAACTGAACTGCGAGATCCTTGGGGATCCTAAACCCATCGTAGAATGGATTCTACCTGATAAAAGTAGGGTACGTGCACCATACAACAGTGAGGATCAAAGGATTGTAGTAACAAATCAAGGAAGACTTACTTTAGGATCAGCAGAAAGCTCAAATGCAGGTGTCTATCACTGCATTGCCACTAACTACCTGGCTGCAGATGTTCTTTCCTTCAGGGTCACTATATTGGCCCCAGATATTAAAGAGGAAGAAGTCAATGGAGGCCGGGTATTACATTCTCTTGGTCAGAACTTGCTTCTTGATTGTACAACAGCCAGCAGCCCACAGGCTTCAGTTCAATGGATACTTCCTGATAAGACAGTTTTAGACAAATCTTTTGGAAACAGAAAGCTGTACAGAAATGGTACTTTGGTAATACATGGACTGACATCCCAAGACACAGGAATTTACAGATGCTTAGCTGCAAATTTTCTAGGAGCAGATTTACTTGTTATTCAAGTAACAGTTTTTGATGATTTGTCAAATAGCACAAAGAAGAGTAAAATAAAGCAATCTAGTGATGAAGCTGTACAAATTATAGATGATAACCAGAAACTTAGAAGTAGACATCTCCTTCGCAATGTTAATGAGGAGTCAAAGAGTATTACCTCGGGCAAACCATACACTTGGTTGCAGTCCCGTTTTCTTAATCTTCCCACTGGCAGAAGAGGCAACAGAAGAACCTACGGATGGACAAGACAAGTCTTTAATAAAGGGACCAGGAAAGTAGTTCCTGAAAAATTTGCCACTTTTATCAAGAACTCACAAAATAAAGAAAAAAATGAGGATGAGACAGTAATATTACAAATGTCAGAAACACTTAAAACTATGTCGGAAAACAGTGACACAATCTCAGGGGATGGTATATCTGAAGATGAATTTATTGTCATGAGTACCCAAATACATGAGCATAAACCAGTTAACAATATTGAATTCACAAGTACTAAAATTCCACAGACTAATAACACAACTGTCAACAGTGGTTTCACTGAGAAAAACAATAAATATGGTAGTGACATCTTAGGAACAAATAAGAAATTACATTTGGTTACATCAGTGTCATACTCCAATACTCACTCTCAGACACACGCTACACCAATAACTGCCAGTTACACTCCCAGTAATTATGGAACTCAACAAATGGATGAGCTACTAACAACTAACCCAGATTATGTGTTAAACTATAGCAATGGAAAAACCTACATTCATGAAAGAAAAATAAACAGACCCTCAGGGCAGCCTGTTACTCTCAGCAATACTGCAACAGAAGTTGCAGATAAAATTGGGCTTCTGTTCTCTGAGGACTCAGACAAGGTTGCAACTGGAGAAACTCCACAGTACAACTTCCAGAACTCAAATGTAACCCATTTGGAACAAGAAAGTCAGAACATATATACAGCAGTCACCGCAACCGAGAGAGAGCAGGACAAGATTACATTTCACAGCACTCAAACAATTAAGTCACCTCATCATCTCCCTGGCTCCACCATCATTTCAAAACACCAAATCCAAATCATTCCTACAAGAAAAAAACATTCGGGAAAAAGACGTAACTTTCATGGCAGACATCGGATCATTCGACCCAGCAAAATTATAGACATTCAGCATTTACTAGATAAATTTAAACGTCTGTCTGTAAAAAATGAGGACAATCACACTTCGCCACACACTGTGGAAAAAATTACAAATTGTGATTATGCGGAAAGATTTAAAATTGGAATACTGGAAAAATACAAAACAACAGTAAATCGAAGCTTAGTCAACCATACAGATAGTTATTACGTCCCAGCTTCCTCTCAAAGGTGGTCAGAAAAACTTGTCTTGGCAACACCTGGCACACATTTGTCAACCTCAATTAAGACTAATGCTGTAACTGATTCACAGACGCCACTCACTATGACACATTCCAAGTTTAAAGAGCCCAGCAATTATACAAATTATGTGAATTCAAAAGAGAGAGAACTTACCAAAGATGCCATGTCAACCCCTTTTACAATCATGACCACAAAACCTCTAATAATTACACAAGAAAACAGGCAAAGACAGTTTAAACACAAATGTGACCTGAAAGAATCCCTAAGTAAAGGTCAAAAACCATTTTCACCATCCACAGTAAAAAAGCAGATGTCAACATCCACAGCAGTACCTGTCAGGACAACAACTGCAGTAACTTCTGGAGATTCGCAGCTTCCACATATAATTGCCTCACCTCCAATAACAAAAGAAGATTACATGACCGCAGAAACATCAGTGGATGACACATCAGGTTTTTCTTCCTACACAAAATCAGATTCATCTTATCAAGTCATAACTCTTTTACCAACAGAGTTTCCCAGGTTTCCTGCTTTTCATGAGCTGTCTACAACAACAGAGTCTGTACCAGTTTCACACACTTTGTCAACTCCACCAACAATGAAAACTGAACTGAAGCAAGATGCAGCCCAGGATAACTTCTCAGGTCCTCACACAGGATTGTGGGGAAATCAAAAGCCTGGTTTTCAGAGACGAGGCTTCAAAGGGAGAGGGCAAATAAATAAAACAACAATGCAATCCCCAATTAAAATTACTGAAATCTCTGATAAACCTTCCACCTCCAAATCCACCACAATAGCATCAGGAATCCAACATCGAGGTGTAGCTTTCAGACCTTTGCATACACCCTTCAAAAAAGAGATGTCTCCGTCAACTGTTAATACTGACTCTGACAATCAGGAATGGATGAACTTTGTTATGTCTTTCACAAACATTCCACAAGTCATCACTGCATCTCCTCTAACTAACAAAAGACCCACAGTCTTTGGATCACACACTACACCACAATCTCAAATCAAGAGTAATGCAAGTGCAATCCAACTGAACACTAATAAGAGCCAAAAAAGAGGTTGGAGATATACAACGCAAAGACCCATGATGAGTGTTCAGCCAACTGTACATAAAAAAAAATACACACATTGTTTTGAGTGTCCTAGGACAAATGTCCCAAATAGTGTACCTCTAGATAAAAATAAAAAGAGAACGGTCAGTTCAGACACAATGACTGTTCAAACTGCAGAAAACTACTACACCCCATCTTCACGCAAAAGCGATGCTGGCAACGTGAATGCTTATGATCGCTCCACAGAGAGCTCCTCCAATACAACTAGATCTAAGACATCTGTGGCTAATATTATGAACATGCCAAGAATTACTGGTGGAAAAGCTGCCAGTTTTACTGTTCTGTCAAATTCTGATGCTTTTCTTCCGTGCAATGTGACTGGTAATCCCAGACCCAGCATCAGCTGGAGCCGATTCTCATCTACCACAGGTATATTCATAAAGTACACGTCATAAGTTAATACAATTTAATCAAACTTCTTTATGAATTTTATTATATTACTTTTATATTAAGTTACTTGTAAATGTAGCAACACTTTTTAATTTAGTATTTTCATTTTTAATTCTTCTATTTTTGTCTCCTTTATATCACTAGGTAATATGCTGACTATCAGGGGTAAAATGGGTAAATATGAGGTCTTGACAAATGGAACATTGACTATCCAAAGAACAAATATTAAAGACCATGGCCAGTACATATGTTTTGCTCAGAATAAGCATGGCTCTGACAAATTAATAGTTACATTGTCAGTTGTGGCTTATCCCACTCGGATATTGGAACCAAAGGTCAGAGAAATCAAAGTTCTTGCTGGAAAAACTGTAGAGATGGAATGCAAGACAGAGGGTAGACCTGTGCCAATTGTGTCATGGATCCTACCCAACCACACTGAATTTAAAAGCCCAAACCCTGTGCATGGCAGAGTAGCAGTAACTTCAGAGGGGACACTAACTATGCAAAATGTGTCTGTTTTTGATCGTGGACATTATAAATGTTTTGCAACTAACCCCGGGGGTACTGACACCGCTACTGTTTGTCTACAAGTGATAGCAGCGCCCCCTGTAATATTGGAAAAAAAAAAACAGCTAGTGAGAGCTGATGTTGGACAAAACCTCTATTTTCCCTGTACCACTCACGGTGACCCCTTGCCCACTACACACTGGGTCTTAAATGATGGTACAATCCTTTGGCCACTTACTTTCTCAAACACCAAGATATCAGTTTTTTTAAATGGTACACTTTACCTGAGGAATGTAAAAATAACTGAGAGTGGAAAATATGCATGCATTGCAACAAGTAGCACAGGATCAGAGCAGCGTGTAGTCACACTTTCTGTGAAGAGGACAGAAACTGCCCCTCAGATCACTAAGACATCACAACAAAAAACTGATCTGGAATATGGTGGCCGTCTTCAGTTGAACTGCTCAGCAATTGGGGACCCAAAACCTCATATCATTTGGAGACTGCCTTCCGGGGCTGTAGTGGACCAGTCTTACAGGTAGATTATTAGTTATTATGCAAATGAAAAAGAGTATTTTTGTTTAAAAAAGGTTAAGTGCAACATTTTAAGAAATTGTGTCAATGTCTGGCTTAACCGATGACAGGAGTTTAGGTGTAACATGCTGTATAAACATAAGACAGAGGCCGGATCTGTATGCAGGTAAAAGCGGTTTTAATAAATCATGCACATGAATATTAACAGGCACAATAGGCTGGGGCTACATGAAAGAACCACAGCAACCATAGACATGAAAACAAAGCAGGACAGATGCATTATATGAAAGAAAGTGACGTTTTGTCAAGTATAGTAACCCATGTTTAAAATGTGACCTCTCACAACTCGGTAGGTAGTGAACACACACAGCAATGGGCAGTTATCACTGCCACACCCAGGGAGCAGCTCAGGGGTTCTGTCGTTTCCTACTGGCATTGGGAATCAAACCTGTAATCTTTGCTTTGCAAGCCAAACTCTCTAACAATTATGACTTGGCTATGGAATTATGGATTGGGTATGACTGCATTTACATGGGGCGACACTACTTTTTGAGCAAACAACAGCACATGAGGGTTGGACAGAAGACGTGGTAATGGGAAAACTGGAAAAAAACATTATTTTTTTCCATTTCATTTGGTGACCCTAGGGGGACAGAAACATGGAATTTATTTAGATACAATATGATGGAATCAATCAGGGCCGTGCAGAGACCTTTAAAGGGGCAGGTGCTCAAAGTATAAAACGGCCACGCCCCCTCCCCCCGCGCGCGCTGTAACTCCTTCCCGGCGCCCGCACCACGCCCCCCGTTTTTACAGATTACAGAATCAAAACACAGAAGTTTAGTTGCTGATTACATAAATCCTTCAAAAAGACAGAACTGGTTCACTACCAGAAATACAAATGACTGGACTACCTCTGCATCAACCAAAAACTAAATTTTTGGTTTCTTAGTGACTTATGACATTTACAGTTAGTGTATTTGTCACGTTATTTACGATAAGTGGAGACATCTGCCATATAAAAATAATATAACATATGAAAATAAAAAACATTGGCAAACTGTCATTGATTTGATTTTCCCAATAGAAGACCAACTCATTATGTATTGCTCTATCCATGTGGTTAATAAGAAATCCAAGTGTTTTTACAAATATTTCCTTTCTTTAATGTTGTGGTTATGTTGTATGGATTAATTCAGCTTTGCCTTGTAAATGTTTGTATGGTATCGTTCAGGGCCCAATAGATCTTTCATTTTTAAGGTCTTAAAGTTGCCTGCACAGCATTTAGCACAGACTTCTGATAAGCTATGATCCAGAGTGACATCACAATTAATATATTGTTTAACAAAAGAAAAACATAACAAATAAAGCATCTGCAGTTCATGCTAAGAAGTTCTATATTATGAATAGTTTTAGTTTATGACAATAAAATATGATTTAGTGTTCAGAGCAGCCACAAAAATGTGCATTACAGTTCAAGTCATACAGTAAGCAAGTCTGTTTTTACCTAAATAACTGTATGCACTTCTTCAAACAGTGTCACAAAAACAAGCTATGACATGCAGTGGTGTTTTTAATTCATTGAATCCCTCAGGATGTTTTCCAGTCTTGCAGTCATTAAAAATATGCCAACTGGCAGAACTCTGGGGTTTTAAACTGTTGCAAGGTATTTGACAAACACCACAAAGGGGCATGTGGAGAGAGGCTGTTGAGTTCAGCCAGAAACTGTAAATCTTTAATAGATTTTTCTAAATGTCATAATTTAAAGAAGTGACTAAAATGTTCCCTTTGCAAGACAATTACACACTTACTATATTGCTAATGATTTGCCAGTCTGTGAAAAGGAGTTTTTAAAAATTAAAAAATTATGGCAGCCATAGTGCCTTTCAATAACTTTTAGTCTCTTTGTAATACATCACATCAACATTTTCAGTTAAATTTGAAAGACTTGATAATGTAAGCATGCATTTATGTTCAAAAGTGTAACATTGTCATTTCAGAATGGGAAACCGTATAAAGGTCCAGGACAATGGCACTCTCATTATCGAATCAGTCAATGAGAAAGATGCTGGAGACTTCCACTGTGTTGCACGCAACAAAGTTGGGGATGATGTACAGCTATTGATAGTTTCTGTGTCTATGAAGCCAGCTCGAATTAAATCAAATGGCAATAGTAAGAAACAAGTTTCTTATGGCAGTGACCTAAAGGTGGACTGTGTGGCTGCTGGCATCCCTATCCCAAAGATATCCTGGAGTCTTCCTGATGGCACCTTAGTAAATAGTGCTCTGCAAGCAGATGAAACCGGAGATGGTCAGTCCGAACGGTACACCTTTTATGATAATGGAACACTGTACCTCAGTAAAGTAGAAACTGACGAGGAGGGTGATTACACCTGTTATGCTGAAAACAAACTTGGTAAGGACAAAATGCATGTTCATGTATCTGTGATAACTGCAGCGCCTCGCATTCACCCCCCAAACCATACCTACACCAAAGTGAAAACAGGTGGAAATGTTCGTTTTGACTGTAAAGCTATAGGGGAGCCCAAGCCAAAGGTTCTTTGGATGCTCCCATCCAAAGACATAATTGCTGCCTCTAATGAGCGATACTTGGTGCATGCCAATGGGTCTCTTGATATACGTAATATTAAATTAGCCAATGCTGGAGAGTATGTCTGCATGGCTCGTAATGTAGCAGGTGAGGAAAATAAAGTATATAAGCTGGACATTGATGGAAATCCACCTATAATCAATGGATTTAAACAGAATAGAACTGTAATAAAAGATATAGCAGTCAAATACTCTAGAAAACTAATTGACTGCAAAGCTGAAGGATATCCACTACCAACAATCACATGGATCATGCCTGACAATATATTTCTCACAGCTCCATATTATGGAAGCCGGATTAATGTTTATAAAAACGGTACACTGGAGATCCGTAATGTTCGGCCATCAGATGAAGCAGAGTTTATCTGTATGGCACAGAATGATGAAGGTGAGGCAGTCATGTTGGTTCAACTGGAGGTCACCAACATGCTCATGAGGCCCATTTTTAAAAATCCTTTAAATGAGCGACTGGTAACTCGAGTAGGAAGCACTGCTGTGTTAAACTGTTCTGCTGATGGGAAACCCAAACCAGAGATAATATGGGTTCTACCCAACAAAACTCGCTTCAGTGTAGGATCTGAAAATGGCTCTAGATATCACCTGGGTAAGGGTGGCACCCTGGTAATTTATAACTCAAGCAAAGACGACACTGGTAAATATCATTGTGCTGCAAAAAATGAGGTAGGCTACATTGAGAAGTTGATTGTTTTAGAGGTGTTTCAAAAGCCTTATATTCTAACACGCCCAAGGGGGATTATTCGCAGTGTTTCTGGAGAGCCCCTATTCCTACATTGCCTGACAGGTGGAGGCAAAGCCAGAATTTCTTGGATCATGCCAGGACGTCGTGTTCTTGCCCATTCACAGGTGAATGGACGCTACCGTTTAATGGAAAATGGGACACTTGTTGTACGTGACACAACTGTTCTCGATCGTGGGAACTATGTGTGCCAAGCAAAGAATGATGCTGGTGAGGCAGTTCTCACTGTGCCTGTTATAATTATTGCATTTCCTCCCCGGATCATTAATGGACCTCTGTCGACTGTGAGAGGCATGACAGGAGTTCCTGTTCATCTTCCATGTGTTGCCAATGGAATTCCAAAACCAGACATAACCTGGGAGCTGCCTAATGGATCTGTTCTTTCTACGACAGCAAATGGGCGACCTGTAGTCAGCCAGCTGCTCCATCGACATGGGACACTTATCATCCAAAATCCTACAAGAGCAGATTCTGGACATTACAGGTGTACGGCTGTTAACTACCTGGGCAGAGATACCAAAATAACATCCTTAACAGTAATATAAGTTAAGTTAGTAGAGTGAGCAAAATACTCCCTATGAAATAAACCTGCTGTTGGCTACAGATCTTTAGGGTGACTTCACAACTATCACTGTGCTTATAAGGTCTTAGTTTCATTGAATTATGTTACTTTGATCTGCCAGTGCCTGAATACTTATGGAAAACAAAAATGTTTCTGTAAAGTTTAGACATTGAACTAGTAAAGTTTGATTAAACATTAAATTGTAAAGTTTCCACATTGAAATAATGCAATTGTACAGGATATTGCCTTTGTCCAATATAAAATTATAATAATTAAATTCTATATTTCATAGAATATTTCAACTTAATACCCCTTTTATGCAATATGCCCATGAAGTGCAAGACTATTTCTTTATATTTCAGCAGAATTAGAGCACCTTCACCATAAAAGAGTACAAAATGTCAGCCTCAGGAGGTGAAGTATTATATGAACTGTTAATTTAGGTTGATTAAATGCAGTTTAAAACCCTGATTTGTGTGATTTTGGTACAGCAATGGGCATTAACATAAAAAATACATTGTTAAAAAACATTACATTAGTATTGTTAACAGGGATACATTAAGCAGTAATTTAGTAAAGGGCTAGTTATGTTGGGACCCGGTGTTGGTCTGTAGCATTATATACATATTTCTCATATATTTGTTTGATCATTTTTATTTGATATTTAAAAAATGATATGTTTTATAATTTAGTTTTTGGGAATTTTATATTAAATCATAGTTTATCTAAAACATCACACAAAATTGTGAGGTTATTGATGCCAGATTGATGCTATAAAATAAAAGGAAATCATTATTGGGTTAAAGTAATTGAGTAAAGGGGGACTAGATACATTTTGAAACTACCAGGCTGTCACACAGGTGTAGGTGTATATCCAATGTATTAATACTTTGAGTGAAATGTCTCAGAGACCATTTCTTATATGAGCAATGTTTAAAATAATTTGTAACATCAATTCACAATATGACATAGAAAACAACCAATGAACAGACGCTCTCAGTGGTAAACAACAGGGGGACTGTAAATCCTTTGTAAAAGTAAACAAATGCTACAAATTAATGTTGCATTCTTTGTTGTGCACACTTTAATATTACTGTCCCACACTGTCCTATACTGAACCTTCTTCTGTTACTTTACCTTTTACATTACAGACCATTAGTCTGTTTACTTGACCAGACATGACCACTTTTCATGGTCATGAACACTTTTCTAGAAATTAGAGATGCAAATCTCAAGGTTTATTTTTCTCTTTTGAAAAATGGAATGAAATGTTGAATGTGTGTACCTTCACCCTTAAATAGATATTTTGGCCTATCCCAGTTCTGAGGTCTTGACACTCTTGACAAATAAATTAACGAATTTTCTAACAAATAAATTCATTTCCATCTTGGGAGTTTTTGCCTGGTTCTCAGAATGTAGTTTATTCAGGCTTTAGTGTCCTTGCACGCACACACACACACTTTTGATGAGTGTCAGCACTCCTCTGGCTTCCCTTTCTCAACATTCCTTGCCTTCAACTGTTCGACCTTCAACACCTAACCCCAAACCCTTCCATGGTTTGCTGGAATTTCTCGATGGCATTTTAGAATCCACACCTCTGTTCTTCAGACATAAGGGACAGATTCATCTTTTTTTTGGTACTTTATTCTGCACATCCGTGATAACCAGGCTCCTTGCCATATTTCCAGTTGAAATGATGAATATACATGAAGGTGTTCATTTAATCAAAACAAAGCAATGTTTAAGTTACATAAAACACTACATAAATCAGTTTAGTTTTAACCTGTGATTCTCAGATACAGAATCACAGCATAAAAAAAACCTTTAAAAAGGTTTTGGGTGCTACACAATAACACTTTATGCATAGAGGCAGGATTCTGTTTAATTGCCATGTGAAAAGAAATGAGAAACTACAAGAATAAAGCTGTAAAGCATTATTAAAGAGAAAGTGTTATGTACTATGCCTCTATCAGAGAACTGTACCTGTATGAGCTGTTATTATTGTGGTTTGGGAGCTAAGAGCTTTTTTTACAGCATTAATTTAAATTAACAAATAAAACATTCAAGATTCAGATTCAAATACAATTTGTTTCACATTTATAATATATGAACGTGAAAAGGGGGAAAGCAATAGTAAGTCTGATAAATGTTCTGTAACAAGAAGTAAAGAATGTATCCAAAACTATAGACGATGTGACCTCATCACCCTCAGAGACGCTTCGAGTAGGTCAGGGTTTATGACTGGACTTAAAGTGCTAAGGCTTAGATTTATTGTCATGGGAACCAGAGTCTAGAGTCTACTCTAGACTGACTCTGGTCCAAACTGACAAACCACACAAAATAACAAAGAATGCTTTTCAAAATTACCAGTGAAAGAGACTAATTGCATAATAATGTGTACTGATAGCATCTTTATTATACAATCTCTCTCTATGACCTTACCTTAACCACCAATAGAGCATGGGCATATTTGCACAAATTTGAGTAAAATACTTACATAATACTTACATGTGTTGCACAAACACAAACAAACCGTTGAATGCAGCTGAGAATATTTATCCTGAGAACTTTATCTTTTTCGTGCATATGAAGGGAAATTAAGGGTATAATTCATTAAAACAGTTACCACAAAAAACATATATTCAATTTAATTTTATTTATATAGCACTTTTTACAATGTTACTTCGCTTCAAAGCAGCTTTACATAAAAAACAAAGAATAATAATAATAAAACAAATGTCAGACATGTTAATGATATTATTGCAAATAATATGTGGGATGTATAAGACTAATTAGATATACTTTGTATGTTTACGAACAAAGAGCTGACTGAACTGATAAAGCCACAAAATTGTTGAGCAAAATATAAGCATTCCAGCTTACATAGGGATGGCATATAATAGACAACATCTTATGGGACAGGGCCATAAGGGATTTGCAATAGTACCATGAACTACACAACATGCAAAAGCAGCATACATACATAAAATATATACAATACAATATTAGACGTTTACAATTTACAAAACCCTGCGCTAAGTTAGACATCAGCAGTCTCCCAGCAAGCAAGCCAACAGGGCAACAGTGGCAAGGAACCAAAACTCCAATGATGTATAGATGGAGAAAAAACCTTGGGAGAAGTCAGGCTCAACCAGGAGGGCCAGTTCTCCTCTGGCACATTAAAACTGAAATTTGTAACTGTTTTGGAAACGAACAGAGTTTATTGTGATGATTTATAGTTAATTATTGATGGAAAACTGATGGTTTCAACTATATTTGAAATATGTCAGGCACTGAGAAATCGTGCCAACAAAAAGTGCTGAGGCATAATGTTACTAATTGCAGCCATAACATAACACTGCTGTGCCTAAGAAGGAAACAAAATAAACCTTAAAGTTGTCATGTATATAGCGGTAGGTTTACTAAAGAAGTCAATCAAATCCTGGTGATCTGTCTCAAGGTCATTTCATCCAGTCTCCCATCATCTGCTCTTAGAGTTTGGATCCAGCTGACTACATGACCTTGGGGAATGAAAGACAGACAGATTTAGTGTGGAGCCATGTTCCCGGTTCTGGTTTACCTAATTAATGCAGCCTAATAATCTCTTAGGGGATTTGAGTAATAAATCCATATGACTATGTGTAGGCAAGATTAAAGAGGTGGGTCTTTAGTCTAGATTTAAAATAACAGTATATCTGCCTCCTGGACAACACTGGGAAAACTTTTTCAAAGTTTGAGTGACAAATATGAGAAGGATCTACCACCAGCACTTGTTTTTGAAATTCTGGGTACTAACAGTTGGCCAGAACCTTTAGATCGCAGTGAACGTGAAGGACTATAATAGAAGAGGAGCTCGCTTATGTCAGGACCCCAAAAAACTGCGAGAACACAATTGCAAAAATTGAAGAATTTATTGAACATAGTAAATAACACAGTCCAGCAAATGATGATCTCAGCGCCTCTCGTCCTTTAGCCTCTCCAGCAGAGAATCCACGCCGCCTCTAGAACTCAGATCTTCAGATGACCAGTTCACAGCAGAGTGGTTCAGATTTTAAAATTTATACAATGCTTGATAGGCAGCCAGTGTTGAGTTGACAAAACTGGGCTTATATGGTCATACTTGTTCGTTTTCGTAAGATCTCTGGTGCAAGGTGGTGTTTATTTACAGTGAGGCTTAGGTGTTCCACAAGTGTGCAATATTTACAAAGTACAAAAACAAAATATATATATATATTTTAAATATATATTTTGTATTTATATACAGAAATAAACAAAACACTGCCACCGGCAAAAAAAAGAAAAAAAATGTCAATATATATCTACAGGTATCCACATCATACACGCTTACTAATACGTTTTACTTGTTCACGGCACTTTAGCTGCACGCTCACTTGTCCGGCCTACCGAGAGACGTCAACACTAGTGCGGAAGCACTTTTTATACACTTTGCCAATCCTGTTCCGGGTGACTGGTGAGATCGGAAGAGCGCGGCCGGCTTCAAAGTAAAAGTTCGCCCACAATTTAGATCAGATTCGCCGCCGCCTTCTCCGACTCGGTACACTTACAAACACAACATAAAACAGGTAAGACATAAAAATGTATACCTTTTTCCGGTTCCGGTCTAAATGGAGATGTAATGTGTGATAGGGATGGAGAGGGCAAGGTAATGTGGTGCTTTATGTATATGTGCTCTGAGTTAGCATGTGCACCCGCCACTACGGCTGTCAGGCAGGAGAAACAGTGTATGAATAGTGTGTGCGTGTGTGTGTGTGTAAACCAGCGCTAATTTGGCCAGGGCTAGATCTCCTCCTTAACATCACCTCCTCCTTCTCCAGGTGGACGACCGTCCGTTACACGTGACAAGTAGTCTGCCACAACATTCCTCTTTCCTGAGATGTGTCATACTTGGAACTGGAAAGGTTGTAAGGACAGGTACCACCGGATGACCCTTGCATTGTGATCTTTCATTGTTTTGATCCAGCCTAGGGCACAATGGTCAGTCTCCAGGTCAAACTCTCTTCCAAGCAGATAGTAGCGGAGACTCTCTAGGGCCCACTTGATGGCCAGACACTCTTTTTCGATAGTTGAAAATCTCTGTTCTCTGGGCAACAACTTTCGACTCAAAAATACCACTGGCCTTTCCTCCCCAGACGACCCCTGGGCCAGGACAGCTCCGAGACCTAAAGCAGAAGCATCTACCTTGACCAAGAACCGCTGAGAGAAATCCGGACTCTGCAGGACGGAGCGTGAACACAGTCGACTCTTGAGGTTCTGGAACGCTGTTTCACATTCAACCGTCCACGGCAAAGGAGTCTTTACGGCCTTCGTCAGTAGTTCTGTTAAGGGCGTCGCCAGCGTTGCAAAGTCTGGTATAAACCTCCTATACCATCCAATAAGTCCCAGGAACGACCTCACCTCCTTCTTAGTGGTGGGTCTTGGACAGCGCTGGATCGCCTCCACCTGTCCGTTGCCCAGAATGTATCCAAGGTATGATGTCTCCTTCTGTGCCTATCAACACTTCCTCATTTTCAAGGTCAGTCCCACCTTCTGTATCTTTCCCAGTGTTTCTTCCAGATGTCGTAGATGGTCGGTAAAGGTATCACTGTAAATAATTACGTCATCCAAGTAAGCAGCAGCCCACTTCTTACAGCCCTGCAAGACACGATCCATCAGGCGTTGAAACATGGCAGGGTGCCCCATGTAAGCTGGAAGGAAGAACAGTAAAATGGTATAACCCAACCAGTCTTTGGAGCGTTGTCATGTCGTTCTCTCCACTCTTTCAACAGGTTCACATGATAGATTTGTTTGTCTTTGCCTTTGTCTGGGTGGTACACTCCTCTTCCGTGTTATGGCCCCTGCCATCTTGCTAGTAGCTTGTTTGAGGAGGTAGGTCATAGCAACAGCACCTTCTGCCCGGGTTGGTATTTACGCTGTCTGCAGTTTTTGTCGTACCACAGCTTTTGGGCTCATTGGGCTTGCTGGAGGTTGATGGTGGCCTCTTCATGGTACTTGTCTAGCCTCTCTCGCATTTCCAGGATGTAGCTTACGATACTGCGCTCAGAGGGCTTGGTAGTTGGCTCCCAGCTCCTCCTTGGCATATCCAAGCGTCCCTGGACATGCCTGCCATACAACAGCTCAAACGGTGAGAACCCTGTGGACACCTGGGGAACTTCTCTGTATGCAAACAGGAGGAAGGGAAGCCATTTGTCCCAGTCATGCCCTGTGTCTGCTACGAACTTCCAAAACATTGACTTTAGCGTCTGGTTAAACCTCTCTACTAGACCATCCGTCTGAGGGTGGTATGGACTGGTGCGGATACTCTGGATGCCCAGCTGCTGTTGAAACTGCCTCATCAGCTGTGATGTGAAGTTTGTGCCCTGATCAGTCAGGATTTCATCTGCTATTCCAACTGTGGAAAACAACTGGACAAGGGCTTGGATTACCTTGGGTGTTGTTATGCAACGCAAGGGGAAAGCCTCTGGGTATCGTGTGTCATAGTCGCTGATTACCAATATATACTGGTTGCCGGTCTTGCTTCGCTCGAGTGGTCCCACTATATCCATTGCATCCGCTTGAAGGGCTCTGTGATGATTGGTAATGGCTGCAGCGGAGCTCTGCCCTGACGAACAGCACTGGTTTTCTGGCAAATAGGACAAGACTGACAATGTGTGAGTACATCAGTATACATTGTGAGCCAAAGAAAACGTGTGCCAATGCGTGTGTATGTTTTTTGGTGACCCAAATGACCTGACCAAGGAACCGAATGACCAATTTGTAACACCATCGGTCGACAACACTTTGGCAGTACAATACGTTTTTAAATCTTTACACTTTTTTTCACTTTTCAATAAGGTTCTATTTGTTAAAATTAGTTAACATTAATTAGCATGAACTAACAATGAGCAATACTAATGTTTACTAATGCATTTCTAAAATACTAAGTTGTATATATTAACATTAGATAATGCACAATAAACTAAAATGAACCAACAATGACATTAGTAATAAATTAATAAATAATGTAAAAATATTGATCATTGTTAGTTCATGTTAGCTAATGCATTAACTTTTTTTTATTGCCAACAAATATACTATTTACAGGTGATACATCAAAAGTAAACAAAACATACATGACAGTAAACATGATTTGTGTGTGCATGTGAGTGTGTGTGTGTAAGTGGAAACTGTAACTGTGTGTCGAGGTTGGAAGTATATAAACAAGGGAACATGTAGAAAAGTACAACAGACATAATAACAATAAAAATGATAACAATAGTATTAGTCACAAAAATTTGAGGATGGAGGGTGTGAATGGTACTCAGAGCTCAGGGTGAGGAAGATGATAAATGGCAGTAGTTCTTGGCGATAGTTAGAGCCACTAAGAGCAACTGAGTGTTTGTATTATTTAAGTTGGTTAGTGATATGTCGCCTAGTAGACAGAGGGAGGGAGACAGTGGGATGTGACATCCCAGAAGGTTTGATAGTGAGCCAGTTATGTGTTCCCAAAATGTTTTAACTGAGGTGCAATGCCAAATGGCGTGAAAATAGGTGTCTGGAGTGTTTTGTGTACAATGAGTGCATATTTCTGAAGTAAAACCCATTTTGAATAGTTTGCGTCCAGTTAGATGAAATCTATGAAGTACTTTATACTGTATAAGTTGCAGGTTGGCATTTTTTGTCATGAAGCAGATATTTTTGCAGATTTGTGTCCAGAAAGCAGCATCGGGAGTAATAGATAAGTCTGATTCCCATTTTCCGTTTGGTAGGCTCAATGTGTTGTCTGATTTTGATATTAACCTGTATAATTTGGAGAGTAGTTTTTTTAAGGAAGATATATTAATTAGCTCTGAGATTGGAGGTGAAAGGTCTAGATTAGTTGTTCAAATGTCAATTTTTGATTGAATTGATGATTTGATTTGTAAATATTCCAAGAAACAATTACTCCCAATACCGTATTTCTGGACCAAGTGGGAAAATGGTGCCAGGTTATTATTAAAAGAGATATGCTGAAGTTGTGTGATGCCCTTTTCTGCCCATGTGCGTAAATTAAGTGGCTTCTTGTTAACTATAAAATCTGGGTTATTCCAAATTGGGGTGAATTTAGATGGTGCAAGCGGGGAGTTTGTTATTTGGTGAAATTTCCACCAGGCTGTCAGAGTTGCAGCTATTGTTGGCATTTTAAAACAGTAATGTTTTTTGATTGTCCGGTTAAGGAAGGGTAATTCTAAAGTGTTAATGTCCTTAAATTGTTTGTTCAACATCTAGCCATGTGTTTTCTGAAGGTTTAGGGTGAATCCATTTATGTATATATTGGAGCTGGTTGGCCAAGAAGTAATGATAAAAATGTGGGTTTGTGAGTTTGATTCTTGTACAATTTTCCAGTAAAATTTGGTAATGATTTAATCTAGTGATTTAAACCAGGTACTGGTGGGTTGTGTTGGAATCATTGTAAATAAATAATTTAATTTCGGGAGTATAGTCACTGCCCATAATAGATAGTGGTAAGTTCATCCAGCGATGAAGATCATCTTCTATTGTTTTAAGTAATGGTGTGTAGTTTAGTCCAAACAACTCTGGCAGTCTGTGGGAAATATTAATACCTAGGTATGTGATATAATTGGTGCACAGAGGAATTGGTGGTGTCTGGGATGTCACATCTAAGCAGGAAGAGTGTAATGGAAGTATAGCAGATTTG
>JAZGTJ010009833.1:0-18860 GCA_036877575.1 Botia almorhae | reverse complement strand
GTTAGCCAACATTCTAAGAATGTTCCCTGTTAGCAGGGTATCTTCTGTTTGTGACCAGTGACATACATGGGGGAGTGTGTGTAACCTGTTTGGAAACGGTCATTATTTCTGCAGTTCTGTTTGCTGATGCAAGTGGCACAGAAATGACATTTCATCTTTAACTTTACTGAATGATCTTTAGATTTGATCTGTTGAGACATATATAATTATAGTATAATTAGTCATTAAAAAACAGGAACCAACCAACACACACACACACACACACACACCCCTGTATGTAAGCAGCAGTATGTACCAGTGCTGTTCCTGTCTGTGTGTGTGTCCACACTCAGATCTCACATCTCAGCTAACTGTTGTTTTGCTGCATGCGCGTTTACTCCTTTTTCTCTCCCTCCTCCTGTGGCAGTTCTGTCATTCCTCCCTCTGTGTTAAAAGCGCTCTGAGAGGCAGCTAATGCTGCTCAACATCACGAGTGTGCTTTGAAGAGCCACGTTAGAGACAAACACACGCCTGCACCCGGTCCAAGCTACATCGCTGACTTACTCACAAGCACAGTTTATATCTGTCTGCCTCTGTCTCACACACAGCGCTGGTCTCCAATTACTGATTTCTCCTTTGTTTCTTGTTGATCGGAAAAGCCTTGATGATGTGTCATGGGGCGATTGTGTGTGTATGTGTGTGTGTGTGTGTGAGAGATCTGTCTGAACTTGTGCTGATAGGAGGCCAATTTATACTGCAGTTACCCAGCATACATCAGTGGCTTAATCATTATTCTCATTTGCATAAATCAGTAAAGGGGGCGGGACTTTGTAAGACATGCTCATAGGTTGGCTGTGTGGATCTGGGGGGCCTGATTTGATTGGTTGATGTAGCTGTCAGTATTTGTGTTGCCCTCCAGGTCCCCCCTTCCTTCACAGTAGTGTGCAAACCGAACAGACACACACACATACACACACACGCTCAGAGATGGAATAGGCCTCCTGTCAGAGCCTCGTTTGGAATTCCCTTTAAAGCCGGACGGAGCGTCTGTACCTGTCAGAATTCCTGAGAAGAGCTCTCGGTGACTGACTTATACACACACACATGCCAGGCTGTACCTCACCCACCCTCTAGACAAATGCCTTCATCTAACACTTCAGAGAGAACTGGGAGATGAGACTAGATGAGACGATGATGAGACGAGATGAGATGAAATGAGATTAGGGGGAGAAGACAAAATATTAAAATTTACAACAAACCTGATGTTGTTGGCCCTCTCCCTGAGTGTGTAAAGTCAGGGATTCTCTCTGAAATGTGAGGGTTGGAAAGATCAGTCGTGTACCAGAGGACAATTGTGTTTCTCAAATGTTACTCTATCATTGCTCAGGAAACTTGGAGTCATTAGTTAAATTTTGATTATATTTTCATATCCTGGATGCTTCTCTTAAATTTTCCCAGGAAAAGTTAAAATGAGACTGTGGTCAACAAACAGTAAGGGGCCTCGAAATATAAAAATTCCATAGCTCAGATAATTTGCTCCTGGAAGCATTTGATGACAAATTATAATTACAGACTTTCCCAGAGGAAAATTGTATTGCGCAGTGGTTGCTATTCTATGTCTTAGGAGATTTAATGGTCTTCCCAGTTGTGTTGTTAAAGGATCGATTTGGTCTCAGATGGTTCTAAAATTTCTCAGGAGAAATTTGGGTAGATTAGTGACATACAGTAAGACAGGAGTTACAAAATAATTATGGAACCACTAATCATGTTTTAATCGAGACCTTTGGCTCAGTTTAGGACCCTGTTGAGATGAAACTCTTCAAGGGATTTTAGATTACTGGGGTCTCTATTTGTTCTCAATTGAATCTCATTGTATAGGAGAAACAAGTGAGATGGTAAAGAGACTCCATGCGTGATTCTTGTTTAAATAGACCCTACAAAGAAGGGGTGTCTCTGTTCTGTAAATGAGGTATTCTCCGGTTTGTTTTGCAGATTCTAAATGAGATGAACTGCTGTGTTGGGCAGCACTGCAGCAGGGCAACAGAACAAAGACAGATGCACTGTGGGATATGAAATACAGCCCTGACCAGATACACACACACCTACACACACACACCACCCAAATAAACATGGAGCATGTGTACATCTCTGCACCACAGAGACTGTGTGGCTGTTTCTGTTCTCTGTGAATGCCTCACAGATGCTTGCATTTGTGTGTGTGTGAGAGCGAGAGAAGGAGGGAAAGTGTGTTTACAGGTTTGGCTTTACTTGTGAGAGGCACATTTTTAAAAACCCAGTAAACAAATCCAATGAAACATGCAAAAAACTGGCTTGTGAGACATTTGAAATGGTCCCCACTAATAAAAGATGCATAAATCACCCAAATTATTTTTTCGATATTTTGGGTGAGATTTATGGTTGGTAGTGCATTGAATATCGTATTAGCCATTGTGTTTTTTATAAGTCAATTTGTATAATTCTAACTACATATAAATCTAAATAGGTGCTTATGTTTTCTTAAGAAATATTAGTGGCGCTCACCACCATAATGCTGCTGTAAGTTTGAATTGCGGTAGTGATCGGTAATGGTGCTTGCCACTAATTTAACAACTACTGTAACTACTGATTTTGTGTAGCTTGTAATACCGGTCATCATCTCACCGGCTTCTGCTGAACGTAACAAACTCACACTCTGACTGAGTTTGCTGGAGTTTGAATTGAATTTGAAAGTGTTATTGCAAACAGAAATTTGAATTTCCATCTGGAGAAGAAAACAGGAAATGAGACCAATAACCTTGACTGGCATTTGCTACTGCGTGTCTGTTTGTGTGTGCGCCTGTGTCTGTTTGGGTGTGTGTGTGCGCGTGTGTGTTTTATATGCATGAGGATTCTTCCATTTGTGTTTTATTCGGGCTCTTCGGTTGGGGAGATAAAGCTATTAATATATATGGCGATGAGAGTCTGTGGCATATGCCTGCGAGCGAGAATATTAAAACTAAGAGAACTATAGTGATATCAGCCCAAGAGTACAAACACACACACACAGACATACACACACACAATTCATTTAGAAGACACTGACAATCTGCTGGTTATTGTCGTGTGTAATTGATATGCTCGGCCTCAATATCTCTGTCTCTCTCTCTCTCTCTCTCTCTCTGTTTCTCTCGGTCTCTCTCGGTCTCTCTATCTTCAAGGCTCTGGTTGCTTTATATTGGGACAGTTAATATAGGTTTACATTTCCAAAGCATAAGTAAAATATATATAATGAGATAAGTATATTCACTCGTGCATACACTCAAAATATGTCCAAGTCTGAAACAACTAGTAAAAACAATTAATTCTGTATTCGATTTTTTCAGTAAAAGGTTTATTATCAGCATTACAATTTTAGTGCAAAGTTTATGAGAAAAGTTTCTATAATTTCATTGGATTTGGTTTGTTTGACTCTGATTATCACAAAACCTGATCATTGTTGGCTTACAATTAATTTGACCTGGAATTTGTTCAATATACAAAGCATTTCTTTTGAATTTTGTCGTAATTTTTGAAAATATTTTGGAAATAAACTTTTATACACACGTCTCATAGATCACATATTAAGGCTGATTTAATTGATTTGATTATTTATTTATTTGTTTCATTGAAACATGTTAATAGCAATAAGCTATTGAATTGAAATGTGTGTGTGTGTATTCTGTATTGTTATTCTAATAGCTGCAATCTGATTGGTTGATGTAAATGCTGCTTCTAACATTCATAACTCATATCCACTGAAGTATGAATGTGTGTGTGTGTTGTGAGGAGAGCATGTGGTGTTATAGAGGGATTAGTGTTTTAATGAGGGGGTGTGGCCAGGGTGGGTGGGGTCAGCCACTGCCTCAGGCAAAGAGCAGAGGGTCACACACATACACACACACATATTGGCATAGATTCACTCAGGGGGCCTCAATTATGGAATGGAGGATAATTTCCCCCCACCTGATACCTGCTGTCGTCTTGTGCTGTCTTTTCTCTGTCTGTTTTTCTCACTTTTACCATCTTTATCCCTCTTTACCCTTTACTGCCCCCCTTTCAAGATTCAAGTAGCTTTGCTTTGTGTTATAGTAACATCCTATGTACATACATGCAGACTTACACACACACACACACATACATACACAGAATTATATATATATATATATATAACAACTTTTTATATATACAATGGCCTCAAAGTAGATGGACACGTAAGCCACCCTACAGAATGTATAAACGTCATTTAATTATATAAAAATTAAACTCAGAACTAACTTCACTTTCACCATTTTTCTTAACCAGCTGGTGTGATGGTGATTGTCAGTGGATGTATGAGTCCGCAAGTTCTCATGGGTGACCTAGCAGAGGAACCTCAACTTGAGTGCATCACATTCATATGAACTATATCTCAGAATCTATCCAGTCCTAAAAAACCTTTTTGTAAATATTTTTGTGTGAAAAGTGTGTTTGGGCTGTGTTTCTTTAAAATGCCACTTAGCTTGATTATTATTAAATTTTTATCTCATGCAAATCCATTTATACATTTATAGGAGTTGCTTGTAATACTCAGAGTGCAAAATACAGAGAAAAATTAATGAAGTAATAATTGTCAGATTGTTAGCTTTAAGATGTTATATAATTTTACTAATGTGATTATGATCAATATGGATATTCAGAACAAGTGTGATTGAGTTTTACATGTGACATTTTATCAACATACAAAAATATAATTAACATAAACATAGATACTGTATGCAATATACGTAGGCGCAACATAGATTATAAAAAATTACGATTTTGATTTTATCAATTAAATGTGGAAAAATGCCCTCAAAAGCATTTGTGTGTGTTGAGAGTGTATTGAGTGTGAGTTTGTATGTGTGTGTGTGTGTTTTGTCATTTGCATGTCTGTTATCTCAGGTTTCTTTGAATCGTCTCTCTCCCTCTGGATTTTGTGTTTGAAATCCTCCCAGAATCTCTTACTCTCTCTCCTTTATTCTCTCTCAAACTCTCTCTACATCTTCTCTCTCTCTCTTCTCGCTCTGCACCTGTTTCCCGCTCTGAACAGCTGCTAATTGGGGGAATGTAATTAGTGATTACCCAGAAACCTCAGCAGTGTTAGATTGGTTTGTTCTCCGACCCGTGAGATTATCCATCATTGATATGTGTGTGTGTTGGCTTGTGTGTGTATGTAATACATTTCTAACTTTTGTGCTTTGTAATTCGTTTTTCTATATATCCGGCTGTTTTTTTTCAATATTGTGAAGTGTGTCTTTTCTGTGGCAGAAAGGGTCGTGCGGTTTTTCCTCCATGTGTGACTCGTGCTGTCAAAATGAGTCACGGTGAGCAAATTTTCGAAACATTATTTCTTATAATATAAATGTCTACATTCTCCATTAAAATACCTTTAAAATGATCATGAAAAATGAATGAACTACATCTGTCATCATAAAAGGGGGCAGAAAAAAGGATATTTTTATGGATTATTGAAACAAATGAAAGATTTAAGAAGAAAAAAGTACAAATAAAGATGATTTTAGATGTTAAACTGCTATTTGGAGAATTGGGATCGCTAGACGAAGACTAAATAAACTCATTTTTGTAAAGTTAGACCAAAAATTGACAGCTTAGCTTGTGTTCATTCTGACGGCAAAGGTCACACATGCGGTTGCTAAGGTCCACTGAGTGGTTGTTATCATTGCTGTGGAGTTTATAGGGTGTTCTTGGTTTTCCCTGTGGCATTCCTATGTTCCCAGAGTGTTGTGGATTGTTGCTGTAGGTGGTTGTTTATAGGCCTGTGTCTAAAGCCCACCTGAAGTCACTGTGATATTCTTGTCCCTATATATTTACCCAATTTATTGTCTGCCAGGTCAAAATCATAAATACAAACTAAAGTTTTGATTTAAATTCATCTTTACACAACAGTTGGGCAAAAAATATGACTCATCATACATTTCATAACAGTTTTCTGCAACAACAGGTCACAGACATTATTACACTTAAAATAGTTTTACCAGTGTAATGATGTCAGTTGAGAGACGCTACAGCGTGTGATTTCTGTGCGCCGATGTGCGTAATATCATGCAAAGCATGATGGGATGGATACAATAAGCACTATTAATCCAGACTGCCCTAAATGAGAGAGAAAGCGCGAGCAAGCGGGAGTTTTTAAAGTCGTTTTGCTACAGGAAGCTGTCACAGAGGTTTACTTTCGTTCCGTTTGCTGTTACATCTTTCTCCCATAAACCCCTGCGACCCCAGAGACAAACTCACTACGCCTCCATACCCTAAATAACTACAGATTAAAATTTTACACTCTCTCTCTCTCTCTCTCTCTCATGTTCTGACAAAGAGCAATGTTGACCTGTCAGCTTCCATCTCATCTATGAGGAGAACGTCACTGTGCCATCTACTCAGAGTAAACACAAACACACACTCACAAATATATTCAGACACACATAAGTACACTTATACAAGAGCTCATTATTCTTTACACATGCTAAACACACACACACACACACACATACAACATCTACAAAAACATTTTAATACAACCAGACAAAACAGAGATTTATTTGGATTGTGTATTATACAGGAGAGTTTGTAGTTCATGTAATGGCACAGAACAGATACGGTTTAAAGGTTTGGTAAAATAGCAACAAATGCAACAAATGCGGCAACCCTTAGTTGTTTGTTTTTAATTTTATTTATTTGTATCGCACATTTAAAAACAACTGAAGCTGGCTAAATTGCTTTCCATCAAAACAACATTCCAAAAGAATTCGCATAAAAATTTATAATAATAAATATTTGTTTATCAACCTAGCATCTTTTATTATACTAGAGGCAAGGCCATTTTTAAACATAAAAAGTCAAGTACAGTAAGGCTGTTGTAGTCGGTTTTAATTTGCTTTACGTTGTGCTAAAGAAGTTCGTAAAATCACGTTATGGCACAGCCTCTGCTGGTTTATTATTTAGTTGGTCATATGTCAGATTGTTGAAAACAGATGTAGTTTTGTGAGACTGTTTTGATCAGATTGTGAAGCGAGTTTGACCCAGTTCACACCTGTACTTAGTGCTTTTCACTTTTAACTGGTTCACTTGAAACTGATTTTAAACGGGTGTGAAGACGCTCACAGTTAGAAAGTTGTGGAGGTCAGTGAATGTGAGACATTTGCGTGAAGCTACATTATTAAAATGACGGCGTTGTTTCTTACAGAGTCCTTCTGACCACTATCACTGTCCTTTTTAATACAGACTATAGATTTATAGATGATGAGAGATCTTTATGTTTAATTTATCACCGCTCTTTTCCTCTTGCTCTCTTCTCACTGTCTGTGTTATTTATTTATTTATTGTAATCTTAAAGATGAAAGAACGGATGATTTTTGCCCTTAAGTGTAAACAGAACTGGCTGACGACATCAATATCCACAAACCTAAACAAGCGGTAAACTTCACAAAAGTGCCTCTTCAGCATGACTACATTGTGACCAATTAGATGACAAATAACATAAAAATCGAGGTGAGATGAATCCAAAATCATTTAACAGCTCGCACTGTAAACTGGGAGTGAATTTGAATTCGGCTAGAAACTCTGTTCACACACAGATTAAATGTGACGTTCAAATGAAGTTAACTCTGCTGGGACGCCACTCTGCTCTGTCGTTAAAACAAAAATGCGACAATAACAAACTCAATAAAACACGAGTACACGAGAAACAAATAAGCGCTGGAGACACAGAAAGCGTTTTTAGGGTTAGGGACATAACCTTAAAACAAGATGACTGTGTGTGTGGAGAGATTGATTGCTCTGCTAGTTTCGAAACATTCTCAATTTTTCTTGTTTCAGCTCAATAACAATAAAAACAAAGTCTTCAGATAAATAAGTGCTTGTCTCTTATCTCGATCAGGAAGATATGGCTATTCTCCTTTATGTTTACTGTCTTTTGTGCGTCACACTCATCTTTTTCGTGGTTCATTACTTCTTCTGTCAATGGCTTTAATTTTCCACTTGTATGCCCTGATACACAGTGAAGGACCAGCACTGGGTGTCCTTATAACTGCCTGTCTAAAAATATGAAACACAGCACATACAGCTGAGCATAAAATATTTGTGTGTGATGGTGGGAGGGGGCAGGGTTATGATAGCAGCAAAATTGTCCCGGTAGTTAGTTAAATCTGATTTAAACCTTTTTATGGTGGTATGGTACAAATGATTCATAAAGTAAATGTTGTTTTGTGTAAGGTTCAAAAAATGATGTTTTTTTTGCAGGTAGGTTTAGAAGAGACTGAGGATGGTTGTCACACAGAGGTCAAAATGAAACTTTTAAATTTCTTTTAAATTATAAACGTTTATAAATGTCAGGGCAAATTCACATTTGTAATTTTATGCACTTGATTAATTAAAATGTCTGTTGGCCAAAACATTACAATATTTTTGCATTACTTTATACATTTGCTTACAGTTTTAAAAATCAAGTATTGTTTTTATATCTGTTTGCCAGTTGGAAGGCAGATTTTATTGTGACAACACGCCCCTGTTAGGAGCAAGAGGCCCCATGGACAATAGCAGAGGAAATAATCTTAGATTATTGTTGCTTGTTAAAACTTCAATACACTTGTTTACATACAAATTAACTTATTAAACAGAGTAACAATAGATAAACCATAAAAGTCTACGGTATGTGTTCATTTAGATGGCTAGATAAATGATGTGTGAGAGCGCATTGGTTTAGTATGTCTGGGAAAGCATTACGCAGTGCTGTCACGGTCTGTCTTTAAACAGTTATTGCGTTTAAAAGCGAGCGAAGGGGTGTGATATGCAGTGAGACAGGTGTTAGCAGAGAGCGACCGAATGAGGCATGAGGTGAGACGCGTGGGTCAAGGAGAGGAGCAGGAGAGACGAATATTCTCACCAACATGCATGATTAGGATTAATTCAGAGCAGATCTGATAAACACACACAGACACACACTCGGCATCGGCATCGACCTCTCGGGCTGGGAAGAGAGAGAACAGCGAGCCTCTTTCCTGCTTAACTTGTCACATCGTATCCACGCTGATGCGGGGGGGAGGGGTCAGGGTTGGGGCGTCGCCTCGGGGCTCGTCGCCGAGCAACAAAAGACCACTCAGCTCGCGTTAGCCCTCCCGTCGTCCAATCAGGAGTGACGGAACTCGGGCGCGGTCCGCTGCTAGCCTTCAAATGCTAAGTGCTTCATTAGCCACCTTTCATATCGCCGTCGCCCCCGGCAACCCACTTTACACTCGCCATCCCTGGGAGCGCGGCAAAACTTCAGACCGCCGTCAGGCCACACACATGCGCTCGCACGCTGTCATCAGTGAATCTGGTGGTTTGAGGAAACGCTCACAGTCACACCATCACAACACTGAGTTCATCATGCGTGCGCGTGACAGCGGAGTACAGCGTGGATTTGTTGTTATGTGTGTGTAATGCGGTTAGACGTGTGTGTGGCCTGAAGCTCAGCAGATGCCTGAAGCTTCTGCTGTCAGAATGGAAAGATCGGCTGGAGAGAAACAGGAGAGAGGCAGGGCTGTGTGTGTGTGTGTGTGTGTTTCCTGTCCTGCTATCTTCCTCTCTCTGTCCTCCTCTTCCTCACAGTGACATGAAGAAACCACGCACACGTTTCACACACTGTGGACAATTCTGGCACATCAGACTAATAATAAGTAAAACAAACAAAAAGCACTATAGTACTTGATTTGGTAAAGTAATGCTTGTTTTTACAAACTGAGGGACGTGTTATAATCATTGTCTGTGGGTCAATCAACAGTCACAGATAACTAGTACTGAACCAGCCTGGAAATTAAATGCAATGGTTTCTGGGTAATTTGTCAAAGGTTTGTCCTCATTTATTTCTGTTTGTGTGTTTATATAAGTACTGTTGACTGGAAAATAATTCATATTTGTTCAAAGCATGTAACAGGTCCAAACATAAGGGTGTGTGTGCGTTTGAATATGTGATTTATAAAAAAACATTACGTCTATGGAGTAAACCACATTTGCCAACATGTGTGTATGGTCTTGTTAATCTACTATGGTGACCAAATGTCAGTTTGGACAGTATAAAAGTAATTATGTCTATGGAAAGCCCCCACAAAGCGACTTTGCGTGGTGTGTGTGTGTGTGTGTGTGTGTGTGTGTGTGAGAGAGAGAGAGAGAGAGAGAGAGAGAGAGTGAATGAGTGGGAGAATCAGTCGTACTGTATTCCCAGGGCTCCCTCTAGTGGACTGATTGTATCACAGCTCAAACTTCAATTTTATTGTCGCCCACATAGGCCTACATATAGACACATATATGTTTATGTAGCTAAACGTATCTAAATTATGTCACAATAGATTATTACTTTAAGGTTAAATAACAATTTTCTTTTACTTTATTTATGAATCATTTTCAGTTAAAGTCAAACCTGTACACAATTACAGAAACACACACACAGTACTGTATGCACACAGTTAAATTTATATACACTATATGTGATGTGTTCAAATGTCTATTTTGTATGTGTTTGGTGGCATGTTTCATTACATGTGTGTATTTTTCAGTGTGTTTATATTTTTGTGCACGCGTGTATGTATTAGTTTGTGTGCGTGCTATTGTGTGTGTGTGTGTGTGTGTGTGTGTCTCACTCTGTTCCCTTGTGTTGGCCTGAGGGCACCTTCACTTCACAATTAATGGAGAGAGTCTCAGGGGAGCTGCAGTCTCCCTCTTTAACATGAAATCTTCCTCTCCCTTTCCCCCCTCACCTCCTCTTCTCTTTTCTCCTCCCCTCACCTCCTATCTTCTCCTCCTCTCTTCCCCTCTTCCTCACCTCTTCTTCTCTCTCCCGATCTTCGTCTCTTGTCTTGTCATATTTTTCCCTTCTCACCTCTTTTCTCACTGTGTCTCATATGTTCTCTTCTCGTATGTCTATTATATTTCTCTTCTCTTTTTCTCTCTTTTGTGTATAAATACATTTTCATCATGTGTGCCGTTTTCCTGTAGGCCGTGTGTGTGTGTTTTCTGCCCTATAAGACTGAACGTGTGTTAGTTTATTAAAGCACAGGAGAAACATCCTTTGGTTTATTCAGATGAAGATGTGCGCAAACCGTACAGACGGATCTCAGAACAGAAAGATACGCAGGGAACGTTTGATATGGAAAGAAATAAGGAGAACTCCTCTTTAAATGATTGCATCACCTTTTCTTCCACTCAGTTTTCTCTATCTCTCTTTCTCTGTCTCTCTCTACCTCTTGATATCTTTTTAAATCCGGAGAGAACTGAGGATTTCATTTCTTCCTCCATATGCAATCATCATCAAACACACACACACGCGCGCGCGTTGTCTCAGTCCCAACGACATTTTCGATCACCTCGCACGGTCTCACCTGTGTCATCAATTAGAGGCGCTCTCTGCACAATGCATTATGGGAAAGAGTTTGAGCTGTCAGACATCATGAAGCGATATCACACACACACATGCGTGCACACACAGCAGGAATAATGTGAGGCATCTACAGTGTCAAGCATTCTGTTTAATGTGATTCTCTCTCTAGTACTCAGCGTGTGTAGCTTCCACTGCTGCTGTTTATCATACAATAATACAACAAGTGTGTTTTTGAAGTGTGACTGCTCTGTGCAGTCGTGCAGTCAGAAGGGGACGACGTGTCGCTGATCATAAACTCATTTCACTTATTCTAAGGAAACCGCAGCTTGTTAAGAGAGATTGTTTTACCTGTATTTGACCTGCAGCTGGTTAGTTTAACTGAGTTTCTCTTGTGGTCGGATCTTTGGCTGCAGCAAAGATTTGTACACAGAAGGAGGCGTCTGACATGATCAATCATAGTTTAAATTGAATATTAAATATACTTTTTACTCGGTCATAATCTATAAGTAAAAAGTGCTGTTTACATGAATGTATTTCCTTAAGTCTCTGCATCCCTGACCAAACAGATATTTAGACCTGGAATCTTGAATATTATAATTGTGGAGTGTTGGGAAGCTACTTTTAAACTATAGTTTGTCAAACTACAAACTAATGTTTTTTAACTTATTTTTAGTTAAAGTACAGTACATCTAAAGTAGCCTTAAACTACTGAACAGTGATTAACTGAAATTAATGATATCTGTGAGTATCTTTAATACTTTAAAGAAAACAGGAACATTCTAAGACAGGTTGATTATTTGTTTACTGCTTCTGCTTGTTCAAGTTTAAAGTTATAAAATAAAATATGCCATAAAAACAATGATGTAGCATTACAATGTTACTTGTTGCATAGATTAACTTAACTGAGATATTGTTACACTACTAAAAGTTACATTACTGAAAAACTCACATGGTATTATTTTGTAACACTCTCGGAATTCAAATTCTGGAAAGAGATTCTCGGAATTTATAGCATATTCACAATGAGTTTAATGTCTGCCCAGCATTGATTAATATGTGCCCAGCATTGATTAATGTCTGCCCAGCATTGATTAATATGTGCCCAGCATTGATTAATGTGTGCCCAGCATAGTATTGATTGTGTCCCAATTCAGCCTCAAATCAGACCAGTATTGTTGTGTTATCTTTCTGACTGCTTGGTAAGTCTTCATATCATCCTGTCAGGTTGTTCCTGCAGTTAAACAGTGTGTGTGTTTAAACTCAGACTGATCGAGGCTTGAGGGAATTTGCTTATGGCTTTTGCCTGTAACCTTTTTATGACACCAGGTTTTGGTTTAAGCATATCTCACCTGTGACGCTGCATTTTAAAAATGAGTTTTAAGCCGAGCATTTTTCGTTTACAACAGTTTAGTTTCTAGATTACCTTCTCCAAACTGGGAGGTTGATTTTCTGTAGCGTGTTGTGAATTTTCACACAGCATGTGTAAAAAAGGAATGTTGTCTCTGTAGTGAGCGATACGGTCTGTGCTGCGTAATTAGAATATCGGCCCTTGTGTTATGACTGGCTTCTTTGAGCAAGCTCACCTGTGTGCTTCCTGCTCATTAGCATTCTCATGCATATTAATGAGGAGCAGAGGCACAGCACGCCCTAGCTTGGCCGCAGGGCATCATGGGAGATTACTTGCATGAGTAATCCCGCTGGCTGGAGTTGGTCCAGAACTCCACAGCTGTCCGTCAAAGCGCAGGCGGGCAGAAGGGCATCTGGGTGTGGCGGGGCAGGGCAGTAAAGGGCTAACGTTTAGCATGGGCTTAGCATTAGATCAACAGGGACAAAATGAACTTCCTCTTGCATCCTAATGAGATCATTTGTTGTTTTTTGTTCGTTTTGCTGATTAGCTTCGATTTAGTTTGGGAATCTGCACTTTAAATATCTGAATATAAAGTGTTTCTCCTGGAAAAGTTCGCATGTCTTAAAGCGCACAGTTTTATTTTCCTGCCAACCTCAGGGACCTGTTGAGATCTCTGGTTCATTAGCGCAAGAATCCGGTGCAGAACATGCGTGTTACGACACGTAAGTCTCCATTTTCTTTGACCTCAGAGACCTTTCCGAGATCTCAGATTCATTAGTGCAGAATGCCGAGTGCAGAAAACACGTTAGGCCTCATTAATCATATCACTGGGATTTCAAATTAGATTAACTGTTATTTCCACTATGTCTCTTGACCAACCAGAAAGTCCCAGCTCATGCAGTATGCAAAGAGATTGGACAGAATGTTTTTTGGAGGACAACTTCTGGCCCTTTCACATGACTTGTCAATAATCCCCAATGTATCTTTATGCAGAGCATCAAGCTAGAGATTTACCCCTGTTACCCCTGCTGTTGTGTTGTATACAGGTCAAGTGCCATTCAAATGTTTTTAACTTTAACCCCACTTGATGATGCTGTGTCTGGCTACAATGACCGTATGATCTAGCATTTCCAAATGCACAGTATGATTGTGCTGTACACTTGACATCACAAAGACTGTATGTGTTTCTGAATGGCATAATTATCTATAACCTCAAATTCAGGTTTGCTTCTGTTCTATTATGTAATTTTCACAATCCAGTCATTTCTAACAGGTTAACCTAAGCAGTTCCCCTTTTTGCTCTATTAGTATTTAGTTTCACTTATGTCAGATTACCAAAGTAAACAGGTTGTAAAAGATGTTTCGTGTCGACCAGCTTTTAAATGTCCTGCAGGTCTAAACACTGTTCAGTTTTCATTTTAGAAGTGGTTGTTGAAAACATGAATTTAATAACATTCGGAGACGAGAATAATTATTTAAATGAGAGAAACAGTAAAAGGCCGGTTTCGAATGTTTTTATTTATTATTATTTATGTGTAGTACAGAAATGAGATTCCTCATTTGGTAAAAATAAAAATGTTTGGAATCGAGTGGTTTACGGTTCTAGAGAAACCGTATAATTTTGTCCTGTTCCAGCACTTTGAACTGTATTAGTGTTTTTACACCATCAAACATGTGAAAGTGTAGTTCAAGTGTGTGTGTGTGTGTGTGTGTGTGTGTGAGAGAGTATAGTTGGGTTCAGATACTGTGTGAATACTAATTGAGCACTCTTGGCAGGTCAGAGTCCCTCTCCTCTCGACATTTACCCATCTGCAGTACAACACATGTGCACACACTCTCTCACACACACAGCTCCTGTGGATTACCTAGGCCGCAGGACAGGGCCGTTTCTATGGAAACCTCATAGCAGGCCGCATGCGTTAACCACCATACACCTCTTGTAAAGTGTCTTGTCTAGCAGTGTGTGTGTGGTGGGGTTTGAATATGTGGTTTACGAGGACACAAATGTGAATAATGGCGTGTGAAATGTGTATAACAAGGTGTCAATTTAAACACGATTTACAGGGACTTAGGTTTAGAGATATAGAGGTATAAGGGTATAGTTTGTATAGTATAAAAACATTACATCTATGGGTCCTCATAAACCACATATGCCAGTGTGTGTGTGTGTGTGAGAGAGAGAGAGAGAGAGAGAGAGAGAGAGAGAGAGAGCGCAGTGGTGGTGGATGGCTTACACACAGGCCTGTCATTCAGATAATTCAGTATGCAAAAAGATACCACATGACAAATACAAACACACCTTAAGCTTCATGCAGGTGTAAAACGTACTATTACATTTGTCATATATAAGAACAACAGGTACTTCTTATGTGTATTTACACATTATTTTGACATTAGGCCACATAACAGATTACAATAATTACAACATTATGAAATACAAACATTTTCTAAATGACAAAATTCATTACAACAGGTACTCCTAAATTTGCTGTGGAATAGTTTGTAATTACACAATGTAATTGTAGTGTTTTATTAACATGCATGTGAGAAAGATATCTACTGAAAATAAGGGGAAATCCAACACATACAACCAGTACAATTGTATCATAATACTGAAGCAATAAATGTCATGTGACATTCATGATGACAGTAATAACAACATAAATGAGGTTTTATTTACACGTGTGTAAATCAAACACTAAAAATCATTCACACATTGTCTGCTGGTCATGGCAAAAGATAATTACACTTTTAGACATCGGATGTCTACAATAGTGTGAACTTCATATTGTCTGTGTGAGTTTGGGTGTATAACAGGGTATCTGACATTGTGTGTGTGTGTAGGTTACTATTTGATTGACAGGTGAGCAGAGTCTCACTGCTCTGGGCTTCATAATCAGCAGCTTTATTCCGAGCACAAAGGATTGTGGGAAGAGCAGGATGAGAGGAGCCGAGAAGTGCAGAATAGTAAAATTCCCGAAGGAGAGGAGGGGTTGCCGTCTCTCCTTTGTTTATTTCTTTGCTTTCCTTTGAACAGGTTCTCAGTGTGTGTGTTTTGGGGAGTGCAGGTAGTGTATTTGGTGTATTTTTGAGCGTGTGTGTGTTTTTGAAAAGATTGTTGCTCTCATTATGACTGATAGATCAAAAGCGCTATTAATTTCTGATCACGTCGTCCCTGACACTGTTGCTCCAGCTGTTCAGTGCTGCTCATGCTGATAAAATGGCCTCTCTGATTGGACAACCTGTTAAGTCAGTCAAACATGTGGGCGTGTCTAGGTGGTGGAGGCTCAGGTATTTTTGTATCGGAGATGCTTTTTTTGAGTTTTGTTTTCTAGTAGTTTTTAAAATCACAACAAAGCTGTCGTCAAGGATCATGATTTGTGGTCTTGAAACCTTTCTTTATGGCTTTAGAAACCTGCTGCGTGTTTGCAAACGCACAACGCAAGTTCAGTGGGCTTACGTTTATTAATATGTAAGTCCTCGTTTGAAATTTGGTACAGTAGCATTTTCATTTGTAGGAAAGGTGTGTGTTAAAAGTCATGCTGTATTTTAGCACTGGACTTGAGCCGATGGTACTGTAGCTCAAACTTTTGTCCTCTGCTGGCTGAGAGGTGCACTGAAGATTTTATTTAAGACGGCGTTTCTCAGAACCGCTGCTAAAACTCATTTTCTTGATCCGCAGGAAGTCGATAGGTTCACTTCTCGTTCCTTTCTGCTTTTTCCTTTCTCTCATGGATCTCAACTTAGTATGTTAAGAACGTTCTTCGTCTGTCAGACTGTGCATCCGTCTGTCTGTGGGTCTCTCCCTCTCTTTCTGTCTGTCTGTCTGTCTGGCCACAAGTGTCTGTAAGGCTGTTACAGTCAGTGCATTTCTGAGTGATTGTTGTTTATTTTACCTTGCAAATAATCTCCAACCACAAAAATCACAAAGCCAGCTGCATCATGGGATTACATTTAGCAACAGAATCCAAAACCTCCTAAATAACAGCAAAGTTTTGTTGATAGAGGCGTTAAGTCTGGTTTCAAAGTTTTCCAGCTAAAAAAATTCAAATTTACAAATGTGACAGCATGCTGCTTCAGTCTGTCTGTCTGTCTGTCTGTCTGTCTCAGTTCTGGTTTTGCGTTTGCTTCTGCTGTAGTATAAGTGATTATCTCTTGTTTGGTTGCTGATTAAGCTCATATCCATAAACAAAACGAGCTCGTTTAACAGATTACAAAGGAATTACACGATCAAAGAGTAAAAGTCAGGATGTATAAGAGAGTGGGAGAGAAAGTGTGTGAGCAAAACGAGGATTGTCTGTGTGTGAGACAGAGAGAGAGAGAGAGAAAGAGGGGTACACCTCTTGCCCTGCTATCTGATATCGGAATCCATTTTGTGCTGAATGAACGTAACAGTTAATCCCACCCTCTGGTACAGGCCTGAGGGTCTCTAACTGTCACACAAACACAACAGACAAACTGTGGATGTAGTTAAATACATTCAAAGATCAAATTATTTTGTATATTTTTGTATCCATGTATGTTTGTGTAATTATACAGCATGCGAACATGAATACAGACTGACTCTAAATGTCATGATGGTGTATCTGTGTGCGATAAACTAACATGCAACACGTACATCAAGAACTGCGATATGACCATTTTTATCTGCCTGAATTGCCATCCTGTTTACTGAGACACAGAGACTTGTTGAATATCGAATGTGCCAGTCTTGTTTGAGCTTGTTTAGATACTTTGTGCTAATATTAAATGTTTTTTAACCTGAAATGTTGTTTATAGTTACATAAACACAAGGACATAGAATCTAAGCAACTAGATAGTAACATTATTAGACAGTTTTAATATGGTGCATTAATAAGGCAACTAGTGCTGGTTACACACAAGCAGTTTGTATTGTCGGTTGTTTTATTGTCGTTTTAAACTATAAACACAGTTTAACTACAAACTAGTTTAACTACAAACATAAACATTGAATAAGCTACAAACTAGCAGTTTCATTAATAGCGTTAATGTGCTAAATAGGCTTGTTAAACGATAAAAGCTGCACATATCCAGATGTAGTGAGAGCTAAGTTAATTAGATGAAACTGGATTATCTCTGCTCAGGATTTAAAAAACAGATTAGCATGACAGTTTTAGCATAGTCCAGTTTTTCTCTGTCAAGCCCATTAGATATGAAAACAAGCAGTTCATTTAATTTAAACCAGGCTTTCCTCACTGTAGGCCTTCTTCTGGTGAATATAATGAAGTATTGATCCATTACGGTGTCTAAAATCAGATGTAATCTGGTTTTTGATTGGCACTCCACAAGCTGTCCCATTAAGACAAGAAATATTCTGAAACTTTGCAATGATCCAAAGTACATAGAAGACATTTACATTAGGAGGGATGTGATTGTAGTGAATGTAGAGACAAACACTGATGGAATGATGATGCTGGTGAGTTACAGTTCTTTAAAATTGGACAGAGAGTCACACTCAGAAGTTTGGGGAGTTCAGCAGACCATAATGGGCCTTTGACTCGGAACTAATGAACAAATGAGATGGAAAGAAATGATGACAGAAGTTAAAGACTCTGTCGTTCAACATATGCTCGTTTTACAAACGTTTACTTGAATTTGTCAGAAGTAACATTGTTTATTCCTCCTCAAGATAAACAGACATGTTTTGCGCTTTAATTTACCATGAATGTGTTTATATATATATATATATGTTATTATTATTAACTAATTTATTAGGAGCTGAGAACATTTCTTAGGCTTTTATTACATTTCGTGACTTTGTAAATGTTATTTTTATATGAATGAAAAAACATTCTTGCAGTAAAAGGTATTAGAAGTTTTTAACGTTATATATCAATACCAAAAACGTTATTGTTAAGTTGTTAGTTGAACGTTTTAATAACGTTACAGAATTGAAAAATGTTTAAATAACGTTTTGATGATCAAGCAATGACGTTAATACAATGCCTAAAAACTGTTTTGAACGTTAAATAACATTGTAACGTTTTTGTAACGTAAGGTTACGTAAGGTTACGGAAACGTTCTTACAACCTAAAATTGTTGGCTGGGTTTGCGGGGGCATGTTGTCGTGTAAACGCGTTATTTTACCGTTATTTTGGCAGATTGGTC
>JAZGTJ010009832.1:1067-18861 GCA_036877575.1 Botia almorhae | reverse complement strand
GTACAATTAAAGTTGTAAACAAAATGAGCATAATTGTACATAGCAACTGTACAATTGACCTTTCCTGACCTTTGACCTTTATCAGTAACCCTATCATAGTCAGCAGGAGCTGGTCATCTTTGGAATAAGTGAATTAGCTGAACATGGGTAGAGATCACAAACCACTTTGTCTGTCTGCTAGGGTTTAGCAAGTTTTAACTAACAAGGTTTATGCATTAACATTTTCACAAATACACTATAATGCTCTTGTAGTAGAGTTAGGGAGCAGTAGTTGAGATCTCGCATAAAACAAAATGTCTGTGTAAATACGTGTACATTAATATATTATATGTATTTTCCTGTGCACAAGCAGAGTTTGTTGTGTGTCTGCATATGCACCATTACAATTAGTTGGTGTGGTTAATATTTAATGCCTGCTGTGTGTGTATAGATATTGGTAATCAAATATGCATGTTTCATTTTGCGAGCGATTGCATCGACGCTGCTTTTAGCCTGAAGTTGTGACAATAATCGCTGTAGTTTGTTATGAGCTAGTGTTGTTACGCCATTCCACCCAAATAGCTCAGGTATACCGCAGCATTTAACCAGTACTTCTTAGTCTTGCATCCATTCTTAATCTTCTAGTGAATTCTGCAGAGCTGTTAATGTTTCTGTATTTACTTGTTTTACCTTAACTTCATTTTTGCCTTTGGATTCAGTTCCTTTGTGTAAAAGGAACATGCAGGTCAAGTTTGTTTTTATTATTATTATTATTATTATTATTATTATTTATGTATCTAACTTGACTAAATTATTTATCTGGTTGTCCCTGAGGCATTATGTTAATTTCCTTCGCTGTACTTCACTGCAAAGGATTCTGGGAATCCCCATTGTACCGATACTGATGTACAAATATAATTGGCTGGCAACGATTCAAGTAGATATAATTAAAAAAATATGGCAATAAAACACATAACAGCTTTTAATAATATCTTACCATTTGTTTTAGTTTTCAAGGCACTCTTCTGTTCTAATAAGTTTTATTTTTTTATTTATTCATTTTGTTTGTTTGCTTGTTTGTTTGTCACCGCACCCCGAAGGCAATTTCCAGGAATCATTTCTTAACAAATCTCCTAATAAACCACAGTTATATAAAATGCATGCGCCTCATGCGCTATGTGTTGTGTGCTAAGATATTAGATCAGTGTTTATTAGTTTATCTGCATAATTGATAAAGGGCATTTGCTGGAGGTTATGCATGTTCAGACACAAATACAACCTGATTAAAAAGAACAGAATGCATTTGGGTTTAAAAATAGGATGAGAATGCAGATCGGCCAGTGTTTCCAACTCTAGAATCGAGTGCTGTCACATCAGAATCGTCTTTTGTGGGACTTGCATTGTTGGAAGTGGAATTTTACAGGATTGAAACGGCTCAGAATCACCTCCAAACGGCGCTTGGCACTGCCCGTGTGTTTGCTTGCACTCTCAGTGCTGTGGAACAATGGTTCCTCTTATCATCTGCTTGAACGAGGGTTCTTTGTGCGAGTCGAGACTGTATGTTTAAAATCACTGCACTTCAGCACACATGCCTCTGTGGAACAGAAGCACGGATGGTGGTTCTGGTGCCAAGAGCATGGGTTCGATTTGTTGTCTGATGGAATGCATGAATAAATCTATATCTATAAAATGGGGCAGTTGTGGCCTAATGGTTATAGAGAGTCAGACTCAAACCAGGTCGCAGGTTTAATTCTCAATGCTGGCAGGTTCAACTGAGGTGCCCTTGAGCAAGGCACCTTATAGCAGCCCACTGCTGTGGGTGTGTGTTCACAGCAGTGCTCCAGTGTGTGTGCACTAACTGGATGGGTAGTGCAGAGGACAAATTGTATCACTATACTTGGCCTGTACGTCACTTCTTTTTCTTATACCTTGAATGCAGTAAAGGTCGCATGGAAAAAAGCATCTGCCAAATGCATTAAAATTTAATGCGGAAGAAAGCGCTTCATAATGCATCCTCTTGAGCTGATGGCGCGTTCATTTTTATAACCTCGGCCACCCACATACTCTAATTAATGTAAAGAGCTGTGCTACATGCGCTCTTCATAAATTTAATGTTGCTGCTGTGGATCGAGGAACAATTTTCTCATTGGCTTCTTGCCTCAGATATTGACCCGTTTTCTGCTGCTGGATTAGCAACTAAACGCAAACCGCTGTTAACTATAATAACAATGCGATGGTTATTCCAAACAAGTTATTCCAGAAACAATGGAACCTGTTGGAACCCAGTGTGTTAACCAGATGCGAAGTGACAAAGCAGCAGATGATAAGCTCTCTCCCGTGCAATCTGAGTTTCTGTCCTAACCAACAGTGACGACTGCCTGAAACTTGTGGTGTGACACCTGGTTTAGTGTAAACACGCTTTCAGTTCTGTAACTGAATTGAATTCAGATTCATTGTGCTGCTTTCCGTTAAATGACGGTTAATGTCTGCTTATCACATATTTGATTTATAAAATACTTTACAGGAATCACAGATATGTCACAGTGGACTTTGTGAATAATTGTCAGTGTGGGTTCTGTGTAATTATTCATTTGTCTGACGTTTGTTGCCAGGTTAACGGTTAATGGACTGTGGTGAGGAGCTCTATGAGGAGAACCAGGCGATTCTAACAGTGAGTGTAAAAACTCTTTCAGATGCATTACAGTGTTATATAATGGGTTATATATTATAATGGGTTGGAGTTCATGTTGTGCTTTTTGTAGTGTGGATAAGTGTATTTCTTTTCGCAGGCCATGCAGCACCCAAATTTCGAAACACAACACCCTCTGCAGTCGGACGAACAGGAGACGGGTTACGACCCTCTACAGAACTACAACAAGAACAGAAACAGTAAGACACTATGTATTTACATTAAAACTAGATGCCCTTTACCTGTGATAGGACCATAATTTTCAATATATTAAAAAAAATATATACAGTAAGCTAATACTAAATAATGATTATTATTAATAATGTAATTTCATACCATTTCTCTCTTTGTATTTCAGGAGGGTCTCTGGATAGTGCTGCTGAGTCTACATTTCAGTCATACAGGTATCGCAGTGAATTAGTCACATTAGGCACTTAATGTCACAAAGCATTTGTAATTCACTTGGGTTGACACACACTGGCAGTGATGAAGGTACCTTTTGTAACCTGTGGTCTGACATGTTCCTCACAGAAAGGAGTGGGGCGACTGGTTCCAGAACAGTAACTACTTGGCGAGGATCAGACAGGCAGGCATTAACGGGCGATTACGCAGCAGCAGATTTCGCAGTGTATGCTGGAAGGTAATTGGTTGCTTATGCTATGCAGCTGACTCATGTCATTGGTTGAGCCAGCAGTTCACATGTTAAGCCACTAAAAACACAGCAAACCTGGATGGGTGAGAATTTTTAAACATAAATTTACATATTTGCGGTTTGCATGAAGTATTAAAGGTTAAGCGTTGATATTTTATTCGTTTGGTTTGTTTATTTTAGCTTTATCTGGATGTTCTGCCAGAAGATAAAAGTCAATGGATCAGGCGAACCAAGGAGCTCAGAGCACAGTACGAGAAGATCAAGGAGACGGTGTGTGTGTGCGTGCGTGCGTGCGTGCGTGCGTGCGTGCGTGTCTGTGGTTTAATGTGTGTTCAGTGGGTTTTGAGGCTAAATCATGAGTGTTTGTTTGCAGCACATTACAAACCCTCGCAAAGCTGCTGGCCAACAGGACCTGGTGGTGAACAACCCGCTGTCACAGGATGAAGGGGTAAGAGATCATCCAATCACAATCCAGTTCAATATGTTGGTGTATATGGATGTTTAATACTCTCTCTCCTCTGTGTCTTTCTCTATGTCTCTCTTTCGCTGTCCTTCAGAGTTTGTGGAATAAGTTTTTTCAGGATAAGGAGCTCAGAGGAATGATCAAACAGGATGTGTTACGAACGTAAGTGTGTACCACGGATGCACTCTCTGCTCCAAGAAGCATACAGCGTGTAGGCACAAATTAACATTATATGTCTACAAAATAAATTGAGCATTAAAGAATCTATTACTGTTTTACTATATGCAGGTTTCCAGAGATTCTGTACTTCCAGGAAGAGGATGTCAGGACGAAACTGACTGACATTCTGTTCTGCTACGCACGAGAGAACGAGCAGCTTTTGTATAAACAGGTTTGTAATCCGTTACTTTTGTGTCAGAATAATGCTGCATCACATTGTAACCTGTCAAACAGCCTGAGTCGAATATCTGAGTCGAGTGTAATTGAACCAAATTATATTTTTAATCAGTCTTTTACTTCACCCTTTCGTTCTCCCTCTCTCTCTCTCTCGCTCTCTCTCTCTCTCTGTCTCTCTCTCTCTCTCTCTCTGCAGGGCATGCATGAGTTATTGGCTCCTATTGTCTTTGTCCTGCATTGTGATCACCAGGCGTTTCAGCATGCCAGTGAGACGGCCAATCCCAGGTCTGACCTAATCACCGCTGACCAATAGGTTTCAGTTACATCACAACCATGAACCATGATTGGATACTGTATTTCCCGTCTGTGTCCAAATATATTTTGCCATCAACTCTGACGTCAGTCTATTACAATACCACTTTGTGTGTTATATAAACGTTGCTTTATGGTTTTACAGTGCAGAGATGAAAGTCCTTCTAGATCCTAAATTCCATGAACATGATGCCTAGTAAGTAAAAATCTTTACGTTAATTCCCCGTTACGTAATTTGCATCATAATTCATCACGTGTGTTTGTCTCTGTAGTGCCATGTTTTCTCAACTTATGGAGACAGCAGAGCCCTGGTTCAGTAGTTTTGAACGGGAGGTCAGAAAGGTGATATTTCATTTTGATGTTTATTTATTCATTTCTGTTTATTATCATTATTATTAGAAGTGAACGGCTTGATATTATTGTCATCATCTTGAAATCTTTCAGGGTAAAGAGGAGATGTTAACCAGCATTCCCTTTGCAAGACCTCAGGACTCCGGCCCGTCTGTTGCCATAGTGACCAAAGTCAACCGAATTCAGGACCAGCTAGTAAAGAAGCATGACATTGAACTGTACATGCACCTCAACAGATTAGAGATAGCACCGCAGATCTACGGCATGTGAGTGTGTTTGCATACACATGCATTATATTTTAGTGTATATATATATGTGTGTGTGATATTATATATGTATATATAATATTAGTGTACGTAATGTATGTGAGATTATTTATAACATTACAGCAGTTGTAAAAAATCTGTGTGTGTGTGTGTGTGTGTGTGTGTGTGTGTGTGTGTGCGGACAGTCGCTGGGTTCGACTGCTGTTCGGTCGAGAGTTTCCTCTGCAGGATCTGCTGGTGGTGTGGGATGCTCTCTTTGCAGATAGCATCACGCTGGACCTGGTGGATTATGTGTTTGTTGCAATGCTTCTGTACATCAGAGATGCATGTGAGTTCGTATCTATTATTTACATTCATGCAGCTTCTATCTAGTGACTCACAGGATATTGACTGAAATCAAACCGTACCAGTTAAACCAGTTAATGGAAGGGCAGATCTTTTTTCCAGAAACATTTTTGTTATGCTGGTTAAAAGTCTCTTCACATTCTGATCACTAAGTAATGTGGCCTATATATATATGGTCCAAACCATTATGTTACTATGCATTTGTATACCGTTCATAAGTTTTGGAGGAGGCGTGGCTTTAAACAGCGCTCTAAAAGGAAGGTGGGATTATATGCTATCAAAACTAGGTTGCTGTTGCTAGCCTTTCTAAAATTTAAACTACCCAGAAACTTAATTTCAAACAAACTAACAGAATGCAGGATAATCCTCCAAAAACTCCTAAATCCATAATCATATGATTGACATAATTTGGCTCAGGTTAGACTGCCGTGGGTTGCACACAAAGATTTCACCGTATGAACATAAAGCTGTTGCTGTAAGCTGGACATTTATGACCTTTCACTGGGTTTATGTTAACCACAAACACTTAATGTGTCCATTCATATCACATTACCCAGTGTAACCAATCAGAATGACACAGATGTGGCAGCTAGCATATAGTGTTTTCAGCCATCACATGACCGAGTTACAGAACAGAGAGCTCTAGAGGGACGTTTTTAGTATAAATGTACATTAAAATGAGTCGTAACTGTAGGCGTCCCGTGCTTTCCTCTTGTAGTGATCGCTAGTAACTTTCAGACGTGTCTCGGACTCCTGATGCATTATCCTCCAATCGGAGACATCCACTCCCTGCTGCTCAAAGCACTTTTCCTCAGAGATCCTAAGGTACTGTCGTCACACCTGTTCCTCCCTGTCCACTTCTTCTGTATTGGTATATGTATTGTGTCATGTCAAAAATATTTTTGGAAACCACTTTGTTTTGGTACAGTCTTGCACTCCAAGATTGCATATTAAAATTCTTCCATTGTCATTCCAAACCTGTATGTCTGTTTTTGTTTCTGAGGAACACAAAAGAACATTTTTCAAAGTGTGTTGGTAACCAAACAACAGTAGCACCTATTGACTTCCATTGTATGGACACAAAACCACATTTCTCAAAATTTCTTCTTTTGTGTTCCACAGAAGATAAGTCATAGGTTTGGAATGACATGATGGTGAGTAAATGAGGGAAAAAAATTGTTTTTGGTGGACTCTCTTTAACACGATTGGTTGACCACTGGGCATCCAAATGTAGTGTTTTTTTAAAATGAAGGCAAAAAAAGATGACAAGCTTCTCATTTGACCTGGAAAGGTGCAGATGAAAGTTGACAGAAGTAAGTTAGAACGGAGGCTATCAGGCAGGACATGTTAATGTTAATGCTGTTAAAGTTAGAAACTGAATCAAAGAGAGACATCGAATGAGACAAGTAAAATAAGAGTGAGAGACCTCTTCAGTTGATTCAGGGCTTTGAACCTTTAACTGATATTCCTTCTGAAATGTACTTCATGTGAGGTCTTCGTGACACTAAATAAACCTGCCTTAACACTCGCAGACAGAGCAGTTATTTCTGACATTTTGTGTTCTGAGGAAGCAGCTTATGCAGATTCCCATGTTTGATCTTACCTAAGAGACATTGAAGAGCTAGTCAAAAATGTCAGTGAATTTTTGTATAGCCAGACTTTAGTTATGAACAGGTGCTTAGATAACAGCTTTATGAGTCAGCCTTACAGTTCTTCAAAAATGTTAGTTAACAAAAGTTTTATTTTTCTAACTAATTTCATAGAATTTATATTTGTCTGTGTAATTAACTTTAAGTTTCTTATAAACCTGTCTAAATGCTTAATCTCATTCGTGTGTGTCCAAACCTTTGGCTTGTAGTGTATTTTCCACATATAACTGATCCCAGAGCAGCCGTTACATGCCAGTTGACTTTGTTTTTGTATACTGTAGAATAACCCCCGGCCAGTAAACTATCAGTTCCAGCAGAACCTTGACTACTATAAAACTCGTGGAGCCGACCTGGTCAACAAGACTCGGTAGGGGTTTGTACATTTACTTTTTTATCATCTTTCTAAGATTCACATTAAATGGTCTTTCAATGGTCAAATCAAGCAGATTTTAGCATTATTAGCATTAATAATTTATCTCTAATTCATTAAATGTTTCTCCAGGGCCAGCACAAAAGCAGCACCTCTCAACATTAATAAAGTGTCCAGTTCTCTAATTAACTTCGGCCGAAAGCTGATCGCTCCAATGGGAGGTGGCTCCAGCGGTATCTCGCCAATAAACAGTGAGGTGTTACCAACTCCGCACCCTCAAGCTCCAGCACCACGCCCATTGGCTGAGCCTCTATCTTGCACCGCCCCCTCCAACTCGCAGATGAGATCGCAGCCATACCCGCAAATGCAGCAGCAGCACAGACTTCTGAAGTCAGAAAGCATGCCTGTGCATCTCAGCAAAGGTAAGCACATGTATGGACAGCTTTTCAACGCTGTACATCCATAGATCATCTTAATTTTACCAATATAGCTTTGAAGTATGACATGTGGAATAACAAGTGTGTGTGCACATGTTTTTTCTTACTCTGCTGTCTGTCAGATGTAGGTTCTTGTGGAGCCTCTCAGATATCCCTCCCAGCCCAGATTCACTCTGATACCCCAGGTAACTGCTGCCATGACAACAGCATCAGTACCAGAGTGTGCATGTGAGAAGTGTAAATGCATTTTATTTGAGATTTTTGTGTGATTGCACGTTCTTTTACTGTAATATGTTCACTGTGTAATCATTGTCATACTTGCATATCTGTTTAATTATACTCTTGATAAGTTAATGATTTTGTGAGGTGTCATGCAGCTTTGTGACACCAGAGGGCAGAAAGGAAACATTTTACTACAACCATTGAATTATTTACCCTACAGGCCACACCCCCAGGACAGTTAGCTCCTCCCCTAGCAGTGAAAGTCTGTCATGTGGGCGGGACCATGCAATGTCTTCCCCTCCTCTTCCTGTATCCAGGGGGCGGGACTCTGCGACGTCATCTCCACCCTCGTCTGCCACGAGGAAAGATTCTTTCTTTAATATTAGTCGCTCACGATCCCACAGTAAAACCATAAACAAGAAGGACGCGGTAAGCAGCAAATCTTTAGTTTATCATGTTGGTTCTGATATTTTGGAGCTCCTGTGGGGTTATTGTGTTCCCCCTACATGAATATGTCTTTATGCCAATTGCATACATTTATGTGCAGGAAGAGCTGGAGGCCCAGGTGTCCTTCTTACAAGGTCAGATTAACGATCTGGAGGCAATGAGTAAATACTGCGCCAAGATGATGAACGTGCACATCGGTGAGTCGCTGAGCCAATCAGCTGTCACAGTCACAGAATCGCTGGTGATAGAAACAGAATGATTGTGGTTTGTGATTGATGGACAGGCAAAATTCAAGATGTGATACTGCAGGAACATCTGGAGAAGGAAGATGAAGTTCTGGTGTCACTTGCTGGACTCAAACAGGTACGAATTGAGTCTGAATAGTTTTGCACTGTTTATGTAAGTATTATAATGAAGCAATATCACAAGAGTGCTGAGGTGCTAGATTTCAGCACGGCTGGGTCATGTGCATACATAATGCAAGATTTCTTATGACTTTAGATCAAGGACATCCTAAAGGGGGCTCTCAGATTCAACCAGAGCCAGCTGGAGTCGGAGGAGAATGAGGAGCTCACTATAGCTGACGATCACTACTGCTCTTCTCAGTACAGCACGCTAAAAGATCAAAGTGATCCAGACTGCTTGTCCACAAACACAGATGATTCGACAGGCGGACAGCTAAAGACTCCACAGCACAGCAGCCAACACGGGGAAACAGCAGTGGAGAACGAAGAGCAGGAGAAGATCTTGCCCACTGAGAGTGTCCCCACGGTACCAGAGTCACAGGTTAGAGAGAGTTACAAGAGCAAGTATGTGTGCTCACAGCGATTTCAAGCTTTTACTAGTATATATTTTTGCTTAAGCTTAAAGAATTATTGCTGCTGAATCTCACAAAACATGTTAAGGACATCCAAAATAGTATATGATGATAATAATCCATGACCTAGATATGTTCTTGTTATATGTGCGCAATCATAAAATAATTGCGTACACGTTTTCGTTGTCTCAGGTCACTGAAGGGAGAAACTGGGACGACTATATCCTGGTCTCACAGGATGAAGAGCCAGCCGAAAGTGAGGAGCAAAGCTTGGCCACCTCAGCTCCGGTCTTCAAGCATGTGAAAGGCCTAAACAAGGCTGATTTTCAAGACCCTCTGATGGGAACCACATCTGGGTCCTCCAGTCCAGATGAGGGGAGCACTCACAGCAAAGACTCTGACTTCACTATTGTTAATCCTGCTGACCTTTGAACCCCAAACCCTCCCTAAATCCCCAAATATGACTATACTTCAACACTTAAATCCATTGGGGGGGGGGCCGCTGGATGTTTGCACATATGAACTCAGGCTGATTGCTTCATGTGCCCCCATACCCCTGATTCCCCAAATCACCCATCCTGTTCTCTTAAATCTTGGACCTCTCGCTGTGCATTTATGTTTGAAGTACATCCTAAATTAAAACTCACTCGTGTCTGTGGTCCAAAAGGACTGCGTTGTGTATCCTAGATATTTCGCTTCGTTATCTAAATGTGTTGTCTGAAGCCATAGAAACAGCCTCAAGTCAATCAGTCTCCATTGTTTGAAAATGCCCTACTTGCTAAAAGTTCTGGATCTTACCTTTAGTTTTTATGTGGTAACCTATATTTAGTTCTTCTAAATCGATATCCTGTGAAAAAACATTTATTAACAGCCACACTCTGCCTCAGACAAAAGGCATATTCTGCTAAAGTTCAAATCTCTGTATTTTTCTTTGAATTCTGACGGTACTGTTAAAAACTGGTGTTTAGGAACGAGATATGACAAATGGCAGGGGAGAAAACTCCTCTATCTTCAGTGTTTCTGCTCTGTCTTACTCATCATCGATCATGAATCAGTGCCTGACTTTTTCACTTTTTAAGTATAGATTTTAGTTGGTAGTCCACAATACAGTAAATTGGTATTTTTTTCCATGTGTCATTTTTTTTAAACCGATCCTATGTGAAATTTTATGTTGTAGCAGTTCGTTGACTTCCATAGTTTCATTTTTTCTCTGTTCCCATGGTAACTGTGTTTTTCACAGGACAGAGGGATGATCTAATACTGATAGCCTATTAACTCTGAATGAATAAAGAGCATTACTTATACCTAATCCAAGACTGTTCATGCTACACGGAGGCCTTCTGTTCATCTATTTTAATATACTTTCTCTTCACATCTGATTGCTTTAAACTGGATTCACAACCTTAGCAGAAAGCGGATTAGATTTGGTGATAGGACATTTTTTTCAAACGCCATCTAATGGTCAGTGGCAGCTATAGCAGAATGTTTTTTAATATTACATCAATTACCACGTCACCAGGTCGTCAAATTCAATCTATAAAAATTCAAACGCAAATAAAAATGTGTCAAAAAAATCAATGAAAACTAAACACTTGGTTTGGCATTGCCCATAGTATTATTCAAGGTCCAAAATAAACTCGTAATCTAATAATTTACTTTAAGATTGTGCCTCACCTGCTATGTTAAAGGGAAAAAAATGTGAGGATTAAACTTCGGTCCATGCCTGCTAAGAGCAACCAATATTAAGCAAATAACTTTATAAATATATTTTTCTTATTGGTACGCAGTTTTCCAATTAGGGCCGAAACGGGTGTGGCGCTGTAATGCAACTCCAGCCTGGAGCTCCGAGCAAGTCATTGAGTCACTACGTTCAGTTATTCAGCGGTTTTAATGGTTTTAAATATGGTAAGTTGAAAGGAAATTTCAATAGTAACCGATATAATCTTCAATACCTACAGTCGATGAAGCTGATTGTCTTTAATGTCGAGTTTCTCCTGTAAGGAAAACGCGGCAAACTCGTCATTAGGTTAAATCGGATCGTCGCCCATTAGTTCGTGTATTAACACGATGGTCTTCCAATTAACTCATTTTTAACAAAATCCCCCGATTGCTTAATGAAGAAACGTGTGGAGATCGCGTGTGTGTTCGTACACACCGAAATTTGTTCATGTTAGCGTTTCTGGTGACTTTTGATGGGTTTAGGGAATTGTTAATATCATTTTGGCCTTCTTAATTCAAGATGTATCAGGGCGTTCAGTTACCCTTGTGTTTGATATGCGGTCTTTATTCACAGGTAATCGTGTTTTATGAGCCTCAGATGAAGTTATGTGAAGTTTTGACCTAACATATGAAATATTTGACCGTTTTCGAGAGCTCGCTTCGTTTGGTTTAACCAATAAAGTACCTTTTTTACATTTCTGCGTGCATATACGCTTGTTACGTACCTTTTAATAAATGCATTTGGATATCGTGGTTAAAACTGTTGTAAAATACACAGGATATCCAGAAGCAACGGCAGGGGTTACAGTCATCTCTGAAGTTATCTAACGGTTATATTTTACCGGAGGGCAAGATGACGCCCAACACGCTGTTCGTCGGCGGGATCGACATGAAGGTAATGAAACCGTATAATAATCCAAATCCTCCGTTCCGTTTCTGTGCTTGTATTTAATTTTCATCGACGCACAGCTACATTAAAGTTAATTATTCTATTGAATTAGCATCTGTTTCATCGAACGATTCCCTCTTAAATCGTTCATTTGTGCGCTTTTAAGAACTGTACACGTGTTTGACGTTTTTGCACCGATTTGGCCTCAAAACCGATTTGTGTACCCTCGATCAGGTGGACGAGAACGAGATGAGAGAATTCTTCGCCAAGTTTGGCTCCGTGAAGGAAGTTAAAATAATCACGTATCGAGGAGGAATATGCAAAGGGTGAGTGATTTAATAACGTTGTTTTCTGACTTAGATGATGGTCTGTCACTATTGTGTCCAGCGTTAGGAAACTTTACCTCTAGTTGCTTCAGATGCGAGATGTTTTTGGATCTTGTTACTTTGAGAAACATTTTTCCATTTATTTTGCTGATAGGTACGGTTTCGTTTACTTCGGCGAGGATGTGGATATCCAGACGATTGTTGATGTAAGGAGGTCACTTCATTTTATCAGTCTCTGTTCGTTCTTTTGGGCTCTTCTGACTGTGTGTTTAATTCCTTTGCAGCAACAAATCAGTTTTAAAGGGAAGAAGCTTAAACTGGGGCCAGCCATCATGAAAGAGCGAAATTCTCGTGAGTTTCTGTGGTTCTGTTTGGTTTAATCGAACCCGACTGGTTGTTGTTCATTGACATACCATTTATTACAAGTTAGTGATCAACTGTTCCCAATGTTCAGGTTCGATGCAGTCTCCAATGATTGGTCAGTCACAGTGGGTAAGCCCCTCCCCTTACGTGTACTGCACTTGCTGCCCCCCAGGCCTGGCCCCACCCTCACCCGTCTTCAATGGAGGAAATCAATATATGCAGGTAACTTTAGAACATGTTCATACAAACCTTCATGAAGTCCCGCAGAGTTTAGGAGGATGGACTATAGAGACATTTTATTGCTAAAATATTGCATATTCCAAAAGATAAATCCTGTTTTTGTTTTTCTTGTCCTGTAGCCTTATTCTTATTCCAGCCTTCCAGGAGTTATGATCCCACAAGTGCCCATGAACTACGCACAGACCACGTATGCCTACCAGGTACACAGGCAGGCACACTGCACATATAGACCTAAATTCATATAATTGCCTGATAACTGATCATAAGACATAAATCCAACATACTGGCTTTTCCAGTCACATTAACCAAACAAACACTAAAGTTCCGTTCTGATCGTTCTCTACTGTCTGTGTGTACTAGTATCCCCTGCCACAGTGGTGTGGAGAGCAGAGAAGCAGGCTTGTCAATCAGGTCAGCGCCTCACCCCTTTTTCCCGGTTGGTAATCAAAGGGTTGAGCATACGAGGGTTAACTGGAGTGTTGTCGTTCCATCTCAATCCATAATCCATAATAATCCTGTAATTATGAAGCTCGTTTTACTGATGTTGTCCTAAAATACACTTATTTATTAAATGATATTCAAAGTGATTTACAAATGAGGAAACATCAAATTAAATCCCGCACACTTATTAAAAAAACCACACACGCACAATTTGTATGATTGAAAATGTTTTGATGTCTGTTTTTGATATTTTGGGTCTATGTGACATTAAGACCGTAATTATTATCATAATGTGTTCTGGCCAATGGTTGTAATGAAGGTTTCTTTTTGAGATTTCTATCATTTTTATAGTTTGTATGCTGTAAACCATTAGAGGGCAGTGCTGGCTCACCATTAAACCTGTGTTTGTCAGATTAAGGAGGGTCATGGGTATACAAGTATGTAGTTATTATAGAGTGAATGTATGACTTTGTGTTTCAGAACTATGTGGATTGTGGAGTCCAAACTTTGCTAACCCTTCTGTAGCTTTAACCAGCTGCACTGACTCGTTTTTCCTGGTAAGTAATTCCCAAATGTTATTAAGCTCCTTTTGCTGAATATGATATGGTCTGCCAGAAGTCACGTTTACATGGGACTCTATTTCCTTCCTTAGGGTAGACTTCCATAGAAGCAGAGGAGAACGTCTTGATGGACACCAAGTATCCAGCATCCTTCAGACGACTTCTGTTTCTCGCAGTTACTCAGAGTGTAATGTGAAGGCATATTTTTCACATCCACAAACATTTGGAAAAGCCTTGTTTGTTTTTGCTCTTTCCGCCCATTTATTTGTATTGTCTGTTTTTCTTTCTTTGTCATGGCCAACAAACTTTAGAAACACTTTTAAGGTCACAAATGCATATTTATATTTTATTTACATTTGCTTATTTTAAAGTTGGACTCACGCTTGGTGATGCACTGTATTCATTGAGGTAACTTGTTCAGAGGTTTTTGTGCTACGTTGAGTGCGTTCTTTTAAATCGTTTGTTCATTCGTTTAAGAAAGCAGGCGCGTTCACCGTTCCGGTTTCATTTTTGGGGTTCTTGCATTTTGGGCACGTTTATGGATTTATGTGGTTGTTGAGCACCGGGGTACAGTGGCTTATTTTTCCTCTTTTATCTGTACAAAATTGCTATCATACGTGCATCTGTCGTTATCGCTGTACTTTAGGTTTTTGTTAAGGCCGGTTTACCTCCTTGTTAGTGCAGTTGAGAGGCATAAATAAAATAATTGCATTAATTCAGACAGAACAATAAAATTTTATACTCGGCCCTGCAACAGTCACAGACTTGTTTAGAAGTTCAAAGCAATAAGACTTATCATCGTGAACACAGTCATGCTACATTTTGTATTTGTTCGCACGGTTTTTGCACATTGTTTTTTTTTGTTCTGTTTTTAAAAGATGTTTGCAAAGAGTTATGGGTATTAAACACAAAACACTATAGTTTTATCAGTACTAGTTTGACACTTTATTACTGGGGGAGCTTTAACTTAATAGATGTAGCGGATTTATAACTGGATACTTTTAAACCAGACTTGCATTGAAAGTTTTGTTTTCGTTCACGTTTCCCTTGGGAATGTGGTTTCTGCTGTGCTGTAGTCTGAGCTTTTGCCAATCACTGTACTCCAGGTTTACAATGTACATTAGTTAAGTATGTTGACGTTGGCATTGTATGGTTTTGCTGTTTTTGTGTGTTAATAAAAAAAATAAAGTTTATGTATTTTGGACTTGTGTGAGACTTGTGTAAGGCTGGTTTGCTAAATAAATGATGGGCACTTTTTGCTGTAGACTGGCCTTCCTATTTCAGTTTTTGGTGTTTATGGGATATCGTTACTGCCTGGGGTTATTAAACGTAATTTACGGTAAAAGAAGTAAAGCTATATAGTGATTAGATATATGCATGTTTATATTTTTGATTTACTAAAAAAATCAACTTAACATTTATCCTCAAGCAGGCAATGTTGTTAATAGGCTTAAGGATCATTTTAAAAACAAAGCAGTTACATGCTATCAAACTGTAAGCCGGATCGCGTGTGTACAGTATAAGAAGCCGCAAGGTTTGTAAAGACACTCAGCGCACCTTTGGAAATCTCTCCGGAAACCTGTTTGAAAACAGTATTTTGTAGCTCCGCCTAATGACGCCAATGGCTCCAGAAATCACAACTTATATGCCTCAGATTTCAAAGAGAGACGGGAGAAAAGCCAGCGGAGGGCATCGTGCACTTTCAGTCAGAGAGAGAGAGAGAGGAGAGGGGGCTGTTCACTGTACTGAGTAAAAGAGTCGACACAGCAGTCAGAGCTGATCTGAGCTCTCCGTCTGCGCACCTGCCTCCAGTTCACACACGGAGGCAACGAGGGCAGAGAAACAAGAAAGCGGAGAGCAGCTAAAGGCGATCACCGCAGAAAGAAACAGCAGAAGAGAGACATCTGCTGCACGCAGATCCCCAAAGACCAGCAGGTATGTTTACTCGACTGTCGTGTTTATACCATCTAGTCACCTAATGTACAGTATGTGAACTTTCTGATTCTCACGTGCTCCGTAGCCCGCACCTGCTTCTCTGTTCGCATGTCTCACTGTACTTGTAAGAAATGTATTCATCAGTTTTCTGAGGTTTGTGTGCGATATGAGATTGTCAGAAGTTCCGGCTCGCTCTTTATTCAAAGACAGAATATCTGAGTGTGCGTGTACAAGCACGTGCAAGTACAGAACTGTATATAGAACAAAGAATTGTTTGTACACATTGTCGTCATCATGCAAGTGGAACTATATAAATATATGTATACAATTTTTATGCATATATATTTATATATATAAACGCGGGTAAGACGTAATGTAGTAGGACATCATGTTTGTCATAATCAATATCATGATTTTGGTAATGTCACAGCCCTTATAATCGCTGTTTTTATTATTTTATTATTTATTTTCAAAATGTATGATCCAAAGGTCATGTAACCCGTATCTGTGTTTATACATATAACCTGTGTCTATACGTGTTTGTGATGTATGTATTATGTTTTCATGAGGAACACAATGACCCATGTTTGCACCATCACCTTAATGTAACCTTAGTCTAGTCTTAATTTTACTGCAGCTTCACCCCTGACTATACGCAAAGCAGAGCAACTTTATTGTGTATTCACATGTGATGACAGCTGGTGAGATGAATGCCACAAGATGACCTGTGGTATATTACACACACACACACACACACACACACACACATACACACACACATAGACAGATATGAGTGACAGGCTAAGCGGACAGACTCGGAGAGAGAGTGAAATACAGCAGGGGTGAGAGATTGGAGGTAGGAGAAATAGGGTACGAGATGATTACAGACCTGTGAAATGTGAAGGAAATGTGCTATCAACAGAGTTCATATTCTGCCATGCCAGACTGCCCCTGCGATACCAACCTACAGATCTCCACACACAACCTCACACACAAACTGCCTGCGAGGCATAAACATTCACAACCTCGCTGTCACGTCCTCATAGACCTCAATTTACTGCCACGTTCATTCACCGCAACCATTTCAGACAACAAGCATTCAGTAATAAACGGAGTCATATTGCCTTATAAAAATGCACTGAGGTGTAACAGGACATAACGGGGAGTAACAGGATGTTTATTCCATGGTATATTCATGGATACTGAAGGCAGGCTTTCCTGAGTGTTCCTGCAGCTTAACAGGAGAGCAGCGCAAAGGTTGTGGGTTCGATTCCCAGGGAACACACACCCACACTAATAAAATGTATATCTTACAATGCACTGCCCTTACAAAAATGAACCATAGTTTTACTACAGCATACACCAAATATACACCTTTTTATAGTTAAACCACAAATGAACCATGGTTTTGCTACCGCAGTCATAGTTTAACCATGGTATTTGCAGTAAAACTGTGGTTATTAATCAATGTACCAAAAAAATGGTTGCTACACTTTTACTACAATGAAACCATCATTCATTTTTACAAGGGTGTAAGTCACTTTGGATAAAAGTGTCTGTCAAATATAATACAGTAAAGGCAGGATGCTTTAAAGAAAACCATGGTAATGTACCGCACATTCCAAAAATCAAGTTATTTACATGGTAACATGTCTAAAACATGGTACTTTTGTTAGTATTGATAGATGCATTAATAGAAGTATGTCTTACTGAAGGTAATGCAGTAAAACAGACGTGGTTAAACAGTAATTTGTGCATAACTTTATGCAATTTTTATGCCTTACAGTTGAGTAAAATAAGGTTTATAGGCTATACAAGATTTGTCCTTTGTGAGAGCAAGACACTGAGAGAATAAATCAAGCTTTTCTTTATTGTATCGTATTGAGAATCTCTGGTCTCCGTTGGTTACCCGAGCCCCCCCCACCC
>JAZGTJ010009831.1:0-10641 GCA_036877575.1 Botia almorhae | reverse complement strand
TGTGTGTGTATGCTGTTCAGATTGTCGTTGTGTGTGTGAATGCTGTTCAGATTGTCATTGTGTGTGTGTGTGTGTGTGTGTGAATGCTGTTCAGATTGTATTTGTGTGTCAATTTGGTGCCTCATGTGTTTGTGTATTTCACTAGAGAAACAAAGACACAAGCTGACAGCACACTGACATGCGCCGCAAAACATGAACCTACAGATTTCTGGACTCCTGCAGACTCTATGGGTTTAAAACAGTCTGTTTTTTTAGGACGTATCTGAATATCAAACTGCAGGTTTGTGGTCAGTTCCCTGCGCTCAAGGTTTTGCATTTGTCTGATTTTGTGCACTGAAACAGTCCTGCATGTTTAAATCTGGTTTAATGGAACAAATATATTGTGTGTTAGTTAAGAGGGATTCACAGAAATGAAAGTGTGTTGGTTTATATATTGTCCTTTTCATAGTGTCGTCCATACAGCATTGCCGTCACAAGCCCGGTTGTCATTCCCGTCCGGCTCATGTAGAATCGATTTCCACTCTCCCAGCCAGAATGATCGGGGATCTCCAGGGTCATGCTGCTGCCCAGAATTCCAGGGAACACATGTAGAGTTGTAAAGGTCCCATCCAGCCTGAAGTCCATGAGTGTCTGAGCGTGTTCGCTCTCTCCTCCGCAGCTGCTGTGATGCAGACCTGTGCATTTCACCAGTGCACAAACCTCCAGGTAATATGTCCCATGCACCACATGTAGCCCATTGAAAACCCCTAGAGCATAAAGCTCAGGTGTGTGTGACCTCTGGAAGAGCAGCTGGCAGCACAGAGAGCCGCTACAAACGCTGACGTTTCCTTTCGTACCTCTTAGTGGTACCAGAGTGAAATGATCATACATCATGATGGAAGTGAAGGTGGGGGGACTCTCTGCTGCATCTGTTTCTCTACAATCAGGGTTCTTCTGGCAGTATTTGGCATCAACATCACCCTGTTGTGCATTAAAGTAACTTGCAGGCCACACTTGTGCCTTTTCTAGTTCTTCTGTGCTCAGATTATGTTTAGAATACCCAGAAAATGGCACCAGTGTTGGTCTGACATTGTCCAAACTCCTCCCAGTAAAGGCTGGATCCAGTACTGGTATTCTACGTATCAGAAGTTTCCCAGAATCCCCCTCTGTGTGGTGATGAATGAAGGAGTCCCATGGTGTGAAGATCCCACTGCCTGTCATGCCGTACTGGGCAGCTTGGATGTTAGCAGCCAGAAGCGTCACCCCGGCTGCGTGGGAGAATGCTCGCTGGAACTGCACGGCTGCCAGCAGGGGGAGCTGGTTCATCCACGCAGTCGGATAGACGATCTGCCTGACACCCATGTCTTTCACTAGGGTCACTGCCGGGTCGCGGAACAGAATATCAAAGCATGTAAACACCCCAAATTGTCCAGCAAACGGTGTGTTGAATGTGACATACTCGCACTCGGTTGGCGTGTCAAATGCGGCCTCAAAGTACAGGTTGTGTTTGTGATATCGAGCCACAATTATGCCGCGGTCACTGAACACCACGTTAGTGTTAAACTGATACTGACCGTCCACAGGACAGCGAGAGTCTGTGGATCTGTCACAGCTCTGACGAGAGGCCATGTTGGCGACCAAGAAAACACGATTCTTATGTGCCATACAGCTCAGTCTCTGGAGGACCTGAAAAATAAAAGACACAGAAGTAATTAGTTAATTTACAAACAAATCTAAATTCAATTTGATTTATTAAACAAATAGTGGTAGTATTTTGCTAAAATACTTGAATACCATCAAAAATAATACTTGTTCATTCTCAACCATTGCAAAGACAAAACGCTCCTTTTGACAGTTTCATTGGCGTGTTTTGTACCTCTGTGTCTGGAAATCTCTCCGGCTCAGCACAGGGACTCCAGGTCACCTCCTGAGGGTCAGGAACCGTCTCCAGGTAGCCAGTGATTGAAGCTCTGGTGAAGTTGAACCCATGGATGGCATCTTCTGGAAAAACTATGATCTGTGCACCCTGTTTATTAAAGTTCAACTTTACACATGAAATGGTTTATAGCGTCTCTCCATGACCATTTTATTTAAAGATAAAAAAGTGTTGCGCTGTTGGATGCTGTGTAATCTTTACCAGAACGTTTGCTGCTGAGTTTTAACTGGATGTAGCACAAGTTATATTTGTAATGATTTTATACAAATATACATCATTACGATTTAGCATCTTTCAAAGGGCATTTTTTGCAATATCTCCTTTTTCAAAACACATAACACACAAACTGTAAATATTAGTGTATTTGTTTAATTTTTAATTTATTTAATTTAATATTTGACATATAACAAAAAAAACGACTATGTGTTCTTAAATCCATATGTATTTTGTCATGTTAAGAGCATGTTTTATTTTTGTTTTTGACAAGGGATTTGTCTCTGGGTGTACCTGTCGTGCAGCTGCCTCGGTCTGCTCCTCAAACACACGCAGGTTCTGGCTCATGTGCTCCAGGGCGGACCGGCGCTCCAGCGGGACGCGCGGCTCCGGGTTCAGCAGCACGCAGTGCTCGTACACAGCAGCCACATAAGACAGAGGATCACCGGCCTGCAGTCCGGTCCAACAGAACACAAACCCGACGGCGTGCAGAAGCCACGGACACATGACGAGTGATGCGAGCGAGTCCAAAAGATCAAGTCACACAGACTGTCCAAACGTTTATATAATCGCACATAAGAAATATGTAGATTCCCACCTATTTACATTTGACAAGCGATGCACACTGAACGTGTTTTCTAAATTGTCAAATGTTTATTGTTATTTGATAGGAAAATATAAACGCATGTTGTTGTTTATGGCTTTAGTTTGTGCCATTGCGTCACCCGCAAATTCGCGGTTCTATTGGTGGAAGTGTGTTCCGCCTGCGCTGCTATTGGTCAGCCACACAATCGCGCAGATAGTCTGTTTGTCAATACAGTGATTAAAGTGTGTGTCTGTGTGTCAGACCAGCTCAAAGCCTGATCAGACCAGACTCCTCAGAGTCCAGATCCAAAGAATCATTTCATGAATTGAACTATTGAAATACTCTGACACTTTACACAGTTTGGTATTTAAGTGAAGTTGTGGCAAAGCAACTATAACATTCTTCAAAACATGTTTGTGTTTCACAGTTTCACAGTTTACTCCAGCTCTGTATTTTTAAATTAAAAGTCTTATTGTGTGAAATCATGACAGGAGAAGATTTATGATGTAAACATCAGTTTATTACACAAACAAGAAGTTTGCAGTGAAATCACGACAAACATTGAGTATAAATATATAACCTTAGAATCAAAGAGAGTCTGTGCACAAGATTGTCTCTCAGCAGATGAGTGTGAGATAATGGCTGACAGATTTAAAGAAGACAGAAAAAACGTTCACTCAGTGAGGATAAACAGTTCCAGTTACATCGCTGATGTTTCAGAACTGTTCTGGGTTCAGTCTTTTGTGCAATGAGATGATCTTCATAATACTGAGATGATAATGGCTTCACGTACAACATCAGCTGGGCTTTGACACAGAACAGTGTTGGATTTGAGAAAGCTTTGAGTCTTAAGGGATTTAAACACGAGCGTCCGTCTCGTTGTCGTCTGTGGTCTGGAGCTTTAACCTGCTCAGACTCTCCAGCTGGGAGCTTTTCTGACTGATGATTCTGTTTCTTGTGTTAGCTTTACTGTCAGCACTATCTGCCCTCTCGCCTGCAAAACAGCACAAATTTATTCATTTTTCATTTCAATGAAGAAATTTCTTCTTGGTCATTGTCAGGGTCAAAGTTTCACTGTGGGTGTGCTCTCTACAGATAAGATATTTGTTTTAGCCTCAGACAAAACACCTTCAGATTGCTCTCAGTCTAATCATCTGATGCATATTTTAGAAAATACAGTCCGATTCAGTCAGCAGTTTTTAGAAAGAACTGCAATTTCGGTTTACCAGGTTAGTGGCATCAAATCTTCAAAAGACATTTAGAGTTCAACATATGAGGCCTAAGAAAGTCAATTAGATTTCAACGACTTTGTTTTTTTAATTATATGTGTGAATTTGGGAAGGGATTCAAGTCATTATTAGAGAGATCAGGCCTCCCCCCACCCCCTCCCAGACCCTGAAATGACGTCGTCATTGGTTCTCACCTCTTTCCTGTTCACAGTCAGGCGATGATGCCCCACTGCACTCACTACGAGGCCCCAGCACGGCAGGCACCTTCTCGAAGCCCTCCAGAGGAGAGGAGAGGGGGGCAGAGGAGGAGGAGTGTGGGCAGGTGCAGGTGCAGTGGGGCAGAACTACAGGTGCACTGTGTCTCTGGATCATCTTCTGATGTATTGCAGCTCTCCTCCTCAAAGTTCACAGAGATCACCGCAACACAAACACAAAAAACAGTCACATTAAAACAGTCCACTGTCACATTAAACTTTGGCCCACAGTTGAGTCCACGGTCACATTAAACTTTGGTCCACAGCTGAGTCCACTGTCATGTTAAACTTTGGTCCACAGCTGAGTCCACTGTCACGTTAAACTTTGGGATGTTTGTCTTACATGACTATTATTTGACTGTTTAGAAGTCAAATTACAGAAGATCTGCTCTTCATCATGTGTGTGTGTGTGTGATCTCACTCACTGGATATGCCATTAGACTCCATTTTAAAGTTGGTGATGTCATCAGTATTTGCCCCATTATCTTCTGCCCCCACACCTCAGCCCCTGGGCCCCATGCCAGAGAGCCGTCTGCGTGCGTGGATCTCATCTAAGATGGTCTCCTGATTGTTAAGGGCGGTCCGGTACTCAGCTTTGGCCTGAGTCAGCTTAGCCTGACGCTCATCTGCCTGTCTTTTCAGTTGCTGTATGGGAGGAGCGGGACCAGGAAAAATGGAGAACATGTCACATACATGTCTGATCCAAATAAGATCTCATTTGCACATTAGCTTGTGTTTGTAAAAGGAACAATTTTGGAATACAAAACAAAACAGGCAATCTCTGCTATTACAGTACAGTACAATATTACATTATGTAATAATACAAATTTAAAATGTCAACAAATAATTTAAAAATAAAATAATGATCCTAAAACCGCCCTTATTTTTAAAATCAAAACATTTATTGAACATAAGAATTAAAAAAAGTTTAGGAATTTACCTCAAACTGGAGATAATATTGTGCCTTCAGTTCAAAGTATGGCCTGCAGAGGGAGAGAAAGATCTGAAAGTGAGGCTCAGAGCATCTCCATGGCAACAGCAGAGCTCTGGTAGAATAGCATTGGTCTGTGAGAGGACCGGCACATTCCAGCAGGAGAAACGCATGTGGAACACATTGCAGACGCTGCATGCTGAACTACATCTACAGCCCTGTAGAGGCGCAGGGTGGGGCACTGAAAACGGGGGCCGCAGGTCTTTCTTTTACAGGTTTTTGGTTCTACAACATTTCTGTACAAGAAAGGAAAATGTTTGTGCGTTTTACTGTGAAAAAGTAATTTTATTTCCAGGTACACTCATGTGAGAGAGTCACTACAGAGGTCCAAAACATGACAAAGCAAAACATATTTCTGTGTCGTTAGCTTGACGATTTGCATGTGAAGCCTAAAAAGGGTTATTGTTATTGATCTGTGATGTACATTTAAACGCACTCATCAGATGTGTGAGGACTGCAGTCAATACTGATTGATTGATTGATTGATTGATTGGGTCTGACCTGGATTTGTTGATGGTGTGTTTGAGTCTTTTCTCCAGCTGTCTCATGTGGCTGATGGCAGTGTTGTGTTTGGCTGCTGTTTCTCTGTGCTGGATCTCACTGCATGTTCTGCTGCGCTCCGCCTCCATCACCTCAGACAGCCAGAGCATCAGAGCAATTAGGAAACATTCCCAGCAGAGCACTGCCTGCTTTGTGAAGCTACCAGAGGCAGTGACAGTTCATTTATGAAGCAAAGCAGCTTAACTGTGGTGAAATCAGTACAATAGTCTTACTGTATGGTTATAGTCCTACTGTAGGCTTTCTATGGTTTCCCAGCAGTGTAACACTGATAATATATGAGCGTATCAATATGCAATATGTATGTATCTCCAGTAGAACTCAGGTCAGGTGTTGTAGCAGTTCTGTCTCTCACTCTCTGAGTGGCGTGGTTGAGCATCTCCTGCCAGGCAGAGTCGAACTGTCTGCTGTCTTCCTCCAGTAAACGCTCCTCAGCCAGGGCGATGGTTTCCTTCGCTGCCCGCAGGACCTCCATGGCCCTCTGGTGCTCCTGCGTTGCTCGCTGTGCTTCTGTCTGAGCCTGGACAACATTTACAGTGTGTTCACACTGGAGCTTTAGTGCCCATCAGTATGTCTGCTTGTTTCAGACATCCATAAAACAAAATACATTTTAATGAGATTATTTAATTAAGATTGTTTTCAGAAAAAACACACACACACCTCCAACACACACCTCATCAGCCTGTTTGCTCACACACACACACACACACACTATGTGAATGCACTATTTTCAGATGGATTTTTTTGGTGTGTAAAAGACTTTTTTTTCTCCTTGATTTGTAGTTTTGTATGAAATTACACTTCAGAAACACTGTACACTGTTCACCACACTACATACTGCAGAAACAGGTTAGTATGATGAAATTATTTGAATATTTTATAATGGTTTTAATATGTTTATATATTACCCACTCACTCTGTTAAAACTGTCTGATCATCTCTAATCAACAGGAACACGCGTGTGAAGAGACGTGAGGTCACATGCTACACATGCCGAGATCTGGTGCTCACGTACAGAACAGAACAGATGTCACAACCTCATGTGTTAAATGAGGTGACAGACGCCTGCATACACAAACACACACACACACACACACTGCAGAGTCAAACAAAGACATACAACCTACAAGTGGAAAAGAACGAGACAATAGAGACTGTGTAATCTCATTGGTTTCTCCTAGACAGCAGTGAGATTAAATGGAGAGGAAAAAGAGACTCCATGTCTGATATCTGTCTGCCTGGAGCTCATCTGAAGACCACCAGAGGTGTCAGTGTACGGCACGCTGTGATTGGCTGATGATAAAGAGTTGTCTCTTTAAATGTGCAGGCCCGGCCCTGTCTCACCTTCTGACAGAGAGAAAGACAAACAGACAGCCAATGGTGGTCTTTAAAGGTGATGACACCTAAACAGTTACATGAGACTACCAACATTTAATGACTAACACACACTTGTGTCTGTCTGCTATCACACACACACCGATTAAAACTGTTATGATGTAAATACCACAATAGAGACAAACCACACAACAACATACAAACACACAATTATAGAATCCAGAATAAAATTGACTAAACTCATAGAATCCTATTCGTTAACACTCAGAGCTGTGTGTGTGTGTGTGTGTGTGTGTGTGTGTGTGTGTGTGTGTGTGTTCTGTAATCCCTGGATTATAAGGTGTTGATGTGACTGAATTGTTTTGTTGCACCTAAACAAATCAAATAAAAAAACAAATCAAACCAACCAACTCCATTCCATGACAGTATCACAATAACCATCTGATCGGAGTTATCCAAATAAACCTATATAACACAATATGACAGTACAACAGAACCATCTCTAGGATGCAATGGTTTTGACTACAAAGTTCTCGATTAAAACTGTCAGATTTATCTTTTAAAAAGGGTTTGCTCTGTACCTGAATTCTGGGGTCGACCTCTTCCTTCTCTAGAGACTCGGAGTCTTGCTCAGATGATCGCCCTTCCGTTCGCAACTTTACATCTGCTGGTCACCCTATAAGTATATATATCCAGCAAACCGCGATTATACACGCTTTTCAATCATCCAAAAATATCTCCACGAAATATCCAAAAATCCAGACCAGACATCGCACACAGCGGAGGGAGGAACGTGAACCCGGTCGAGATCCAGAGCTGAGATCCAGAGCTGAGATCCAGCGCCCGCCCCCTCCGACGCCCACTGTCTGCTGTGAGTGCGGGTCACATAGAAAGATAGGGACGGATGGATGGATGGATGGATGGAGGGCACGATCTTATTTCATAAATAAAATTACATTTCAAAACATATTAACGTATCTAGGGCATGACGTACTGTGTTTCACAGCTGCGACAAAATTTGTTCCGTGCAAAACAATTAAATGCTTATAGGTGTAACCCGGGTGTAAGCCAGCCCTAAAGCTCACACACACCCTGAACTAACTTTCAAAATGTCACACATAAGCATGATGGCGCCTTCTAGTGTGATAAAACATTCATAACTACATAATCCAGTAGATCTACGTTTTTGACGTGACGGGAGCTGAAGAGTTTAATTTTCTAATTATCAGGATGATTACATCATCAAATTACATTTAGATTAAAATCTTAATTGGGATGATTATTTAGTATGATTATTGAAATATGACGTTAGATTGGGAAACGTGCAATCGTTTGTTTGTATGGAGACGTGAAAAGTGATGTCTCTTTAGAGACGGTTCCTTATGACGCTGGGCGCGCGTGTTGTCATGTGACGTCATCCTGCTGGAGGAAAGGCGTTGTTCTCCGCACAAGACGGTCCGGTCCTTTAGGTCCAATTCATACAGGCTTCACATACAGGCCGATATGAGACAGTGAGATCAGATCAGAATATTAATCCTCTCTAATCACCATGACGACGCAGCGCTGGTAATCAGCATCAGCACCTCTCCAGCATCATCAACATCAGCGCAGCGCAGATGCAGCCGCTGCATCCCGCAGACACGATGGAGTTCAAGCAGCTGGTGGACGCCGCGGAGAAATGGTGCTCAGGAAACCCGTTCGACCTGATCTTCGCCGAGGATGTGGACGAAAGACGCCTGGACTTCTACGCCGAGCCCGGCATATCCTTCTACGTGCTCTGCCCGGACAATCTTAGCGGAGGAACCGAGAATTTTGTAAGTATGACATAATCGAGCAAGATCTGCTGGGGGAGGGGGAGTGTGTGTGTTTGGTGTTTATTCTAATTATTCTCGGAAGAATATATATAGTTTTATATATGGGGACTTTTAAAGTAGTACAGTGGGTTTTTGACATTACTATGATGGCAATGTCACAGTATTTCTATGCTAAATACCATGATATACAAATATTTTATCATTTTATAACTGAAACGCTGTACCATCACGGAGCTATTTAGTTGTCAGTGCCGTTTGTTTTATTGTAAAGCTGATGCGTGTTGTCACTGCTTCTGACTGCAGTATTTCCACAGTTTATGCTCAGGTGGATGTTGTGTAGATCCAGCAACAGTTTTATTGTGTTTGAATAGTTTAGAATGAGAGAGGAGGGCAGGTGTGCACATGTCACATCACCACACACAACCAGACAGCATCACTCTGCAGCAGAGGGCTGCTCACTGAAACATCTCAGCAGGACAGTCATGCAGTTTCTCCACCTGCTGCACATCAGCATCACACAGAGCTTTTATTCAAAGTTACATTTCATTTAAGAGAAAAGTACAGCGGATGAAAAAATCCAATTAAACCAATTAAATTAGCAAAATGTTTTTGTTTTTAAATGTAAAACAAAGAAACATTTTGATGTCTAAAGGAGAAGAAATATTGTGAATGTATTTGTATATTTTTTAATTAAACGTTAACTTCCATTTTAAGTTGTTTGTACTAAAGGTCAGATGTTCTTGTGTCTTACTCTCAAATGTATCATTTAAATAAACATACTTTTTAGTTTAATGAATATGCTGATAATATTATTTGTAATGTTTTTATTACATTTAATTAAAACGAGTGCGTTTAGACATCTTACAGATGTTTTGGCAGCACATTATGATCTGAACTGAGCTGAAGAGTCACACCTGTGCTGGTCTCTCTTCTCTGCCTGTAGTGAGTTTCTCTCAGTGCTGCATGAATGATCAGAGTCAGTTCACCTGGAAGCAGAGAAAGACACAGTTCTGTTCAGAGCTTCAGTTGTTTCAGTGTAGCAGCAGAATCTCTGTAAAATCACACCATGAGGCAGAAGTGAGTGTGTGTGTCTCACAGAGTTTATGCAGTGGTTCAGGTCACTTTCTGGAGGCAGTAGATGTTGATAGACTTACATCAGGGCCCATTTTAAAGGAAATATATCTGGTGATTTGTGAAATATCTGGTGCTCAGTGTCTAAATATGGCCATTTTCATTCTTGTATTGAAGCAATCTTGTTTTAGCTTTCTGAATCATTAAGTTTGTCACAGCAAAACCTTGATTTGCTTCTTCATACAGAGGTGCTGTTAGGGAACGTTGTTATTCTAGAGTGCATGTTGTGCTTATTTGACACACTAAAACTGCATCCAGTGTACAGGATTAAACACACTGACCTACTTACACATCTCATCAACACCCAGAACAACAGATAAATCAAAAGAGTTCATGTGTCCCATATTCTCTGCTGTAAACTATATCAGTGTACTGTATATATAAGATTATTTGATGAACTCTGAATAGACATTTACTCAACAGAAAATCTAAACATCTTGTGTGTGTGTGTGTGTGTTCAGCACGTGTGGAGTGAGAGTGAAGACTGTTTGCCATTCTTGCAGCTAGCGCAGGACTACATCTCCTCCTGTGGGAAAAAGACATTGCTGGAGGTGTTGGACAAAGTCTTCAGATCCTTCAGACCGGTATGTTCCTCTGTCTCTCTCTCTCACACAC
>JAZGTJ010009830.1:0-18863 GCA_036877575.1 Botia almorhae | reverse complement strand
AGCAACTAACAATTATTTAATGATTTTATGATTTATCTTGAATTGTATCAGCCAAAGACAACAGAACATCCAGTTAAACCCCTTTAAATGAGATACAGTCACTGAAAAAGACACATTTAAAATAGAGATACAGTGTGAAATATGCTTAAATTAGAATAAATCAAATGCAGTAATTTATTTATAGTAATTTAGCATTTATATATATATATATATAGCATGTTATATAGCATCAGTATTGTGAAGTAAACCTGACTACACAAAGGCTTGATCAGGTTTCCTCTTTCCCCCATATAAATGTTTCACTTGNTATATATATATATATATATATATATATATATATAGCATGTTATATAGCATCAGTATTGTGAAGAAAACCTGACTACACAAAGGCTTGATCAGGTTTCCTCTTTCCCCCATATAAATGTTTCACTTGAAAGCACAGAAGCGGCTCATTTGACACATGTGAGTTTAACACCATGAAAATCACATTCATCAGGGAGATTAAATTACTCCTTAATCTCTACAACATGTTTAAAAACGTCTGTAGAAATATTGCCCAGATTTGTTCTTAAACCCTAAGGTATTATTTGACACCTGTGGACAATACAGAGCCGAGTATCTGATCTGTGCCCACATACAGCAGCTGTTAGCATGCAAAAAAACATGTTGTGTTTGCGGCAGACTCCAAAAAAATGGAGCTCCATTACGTGACCACGTTCCATTGATGTTCTGTCTTTTAACTGAATCCTTTATCAATCAGGAAATATCATTTCCTTGTGGTTAACAGTAATCACGTTCTGTCGGAGCTGTGGCTAGTCTTCAGGTTTCAGACATTATGTGGTGGCTCCGTGAGAGATGTGGGTTCGAGTCTGGTCCGTGTCATATCCTGTTCTGCTTGTTTTCTCTGTCTCACATCTCCTTAGCAAACATGTGGCACAAGCCTCAATCCTAGAATCAACATTAACAAAATGTTAAAATCACTGTAAATCTCTAAAACATTCGTTTGTTTCTTGTGAAAATCTCCCCTTTTGCATTTCTTACTCTTTTAACACTGACAAAATAAATAAATAAATAAACACAATGGTGACCACTAGGCCACACACATGCTAACAAATTCTTCTCTTCAGACCATGTATCTAATAAAAACACCCTCTATTTTTGCACTTTTTTGCACACTTTTTTTGCATCTTATTGCCCCTCCCTCTTTGCTTTTACTGTATACATTGTTCTCCATAAGTAATTGGACAGTAATAAAAAATGTTTTGTTTGCTGTGGAGTTAAGAAATCTTTAATTAAACATATAACTTTGAGGCACAGAACGAAGTTCAGAATTTTGTTATTTGGCTGTTTCAACACATAAATGTTTTACCAATTTAGAAGTACAGCAGAGTTTAATTCCTCATCTAATGTGAGCCTAATGCAAGTGTTGGGACAATTGGCTCACAATGTTTTTTATGTAAGTTATCGACTGTGTTCTTTCCTGCATTAAAAGCAGGGAATGTGTAGTATCAGTTCTGTCCATTGCTTCTGCAGTCTCAGTCGGTAAGAACACACATAAGCAAAAATGAAGACTGAGAAGCTGAATGAAAAGCAATGAACATTGTACATTTACCTCATATTCATCTTTTAATTATGAAAGATTGTATGTATGGAGGACACTGTATTCTCCACTCAACACATGTGTGTTGTTCCAAACTCATAATCTCTGTGCTGGATAGATTTCTCTGGTCCCTGATTCCACAGGTTATGCTGTAACCATCAGATTAGATACAATGTCACTCATGTCAGCTGCCTGTTAGTCATATATTTTTATATAGTGAATCTTTTTATTCAAATGTGAACTGCTACATAAATAAAAATTGATATGCAAAAGCAAGAAGTGTAAAGACAAGTAAATTCAATTTTTTATTTGTGGGTAACAATACATTTTAATTCATGCTGAGACATGACTGGAACGAATTACCTTTAGATTAGCACAGTGTCTCCGGAGATGATTATATTCTGCGCATTAGGGAGGAAAAGACTTAATCATTAGGGGGTCGTTGACCCTCCATATGTACAGCATTTGTTTATGAAAGTTTGTGCTATTTTTTGGCAAAATACCAAAATATGTAACAGTTTCAGTTGAAGGCAGATTCAATTGCAAAGTGTGTGAAATATATATTTTAATGTTAATGTTCTTTGTATTATGAACCTGAAAACTTATATTAGATACATTTACTTGTGGATCAAAAATGTAACAGAGCACACAAAATGTTAAATTATTGTTAAAGGGGGCAGTATCGTATATCTGTTTTGTGTACATCTAATAAAAAACTACTTAGTGTTGTGTCTGGGTGAACAACACGCACAGTTTGTCGCAGCCAAGAAACAAAAGGAAATCAGCCCTAAACATGCATTTCCTGACAGCCATTGGCTTTGATTTTTTTAACTGACAGAGGACAATAAGAGCCAAAGCAGTAGCCCATGGTTAACAGGAAAACAGTGTGCAGTGTACATGATGGAATGTTGCAAACGTTCCAGTAGAATGCAAGAGAGATGTAATAAGAAGCACAAACAAGATCATTTCTTCATACACATTTTATTCATAGAGTACTGCATAAAATCATCATACAGTGTTTTCTTAAAGATTATATTTTACAACAATAAAAAATCATCAGTTTACCTACACACATTTTTTTAGCTCACTCATACACAAACACTAGCATCAGTATCTCATCTGTCGAAGTTGCCACCTATTAAATGGCTGTCCCGCTTCCCCGACAACATTTGTTAGCTGCCATCTGTCTGTCTGAGCCCCCCCACCCATGCTTTTGTCTCCACCAAAACACCCACCTTCCCTAAAGTCTTTAATCAAGCTGCAACACTTCTCCTTCCTCCCCTAACTTGACGACTTAGATAAGACAGTCTGACCAACAGGGTTCTTATCTCTGCCCCTTATAAACAAGTGCTTACAGGACAAAAAACAAATAACCAACCTAAAAAAACAAGATGGTAAGGAGCATAGTTTAAATTCATTATGCAGTGTCAGAAGAGTCCATAAATTGCCCTTAAAACCTTCCTCAGACCACCCACAACCCTCTCCTGCAGCTCCAAATAACAGAAAGTCTGTGAACCTCAATATCAAGAGGCAGCCATGAGGTGCAGAGGCAGAGTGAAGCGATAAATCCCCCACCCTTACATTCAACTCTGTTCTGCACGTCTGGAGTGCAGCTGTCGGACTGGTTCTGCTCTCTGGAGGGGGCTAGAAGATCTCCAGTCTCAGCTTGTGGTCTCAGAGACACCAGGACAAACTGACGACACCGGTTCCTCAGAACCAAAATGTTCCTCTTTATATTTACTCTCAGTTCACTGAGTACCAATGTGTATTCACAGAACAGGGGAAGCTGGTTCCACGAGTTCCCACAGTTAGATACAAAAGGAAAGTCTGTTTGTCCCCAACAGTAATTGATTCACCTTAGTTTATGCGAAGGATGTGACAGTTTGAGGGTAATTGTTGACATCTTCCATCACTTCTGTCACCCCTCCACCCACCTCCTCACACCTTCGTAGCCAGAGACTGGGCCTCGGTCTTCTGTGATGAAAGGGAGCTGGCCGGGCTGGCGTGAAGAGCTTTCTTCAGGTTCAGGAGACAGAGGCACTGGGAACGGAAGCGTAGGTCAAAAAAGGCATAGAGGAGCGGGTTGAGGCAGCTGTTGACGTAGGCCAAGCAGGTTGCGTAGGGATGGGCCAGAAGCAGGAGGTTGAGGAAGGTGCAGGAGTCAGGAGCTAGGTTCAGATAAGACAAGGCGTCCATGGTCTTCACGACATGGAAGGGCATCCAGCAGGCGGCAAACACCACCACCAGCGTGGTGATGATCTTCAGCAGGCGACGTTTGCGCTGGTCCTCCTTGCGCAGGCTGTTGAAGTGGCGTGTGATGGTGCAGCCGATGAAACCGTAGCACACCATCATGGCCAGAAGGGGGATCAGAAAGCCTAGAGCTGTGGAGGAGATGCTGAGGCCTGCGATCCACAGGGTCTCCTGGCCCGGTTTGGTCACCACCAGGCTAAAATCCATGGCGCAGGAAGTGCGGTTGGTGTCAGCATCATCCACTGTGGTGCGAAACAGCAGTGTGGGTGAAGCCAACACACCAGATAGAAGCCAGATGGCAGCCAATGATGCCTGCATGTGTCCTCTGGTACGCAGCTGTGTGCTGGTGAGGGAGTGCACGATGGCCATGTAGCGATCCAGGCTCAAACAAGTGAGGCAGAAGACACTAGCATACATGTTAAGCAAGACTACATAGCTGCTGATCTTGCAGAGGGCAACGCCAAAGGGCCAGTGGTATCCCAGGGCAGTGTACACAGCCCACAGGGGCAGGGTCACCACGAAGGTCAGATCAGCCAGAGCCAGGTTTCCTATGTAGACATCTGCAGCTCTCCGCTTGTTCTGGGCCCGCCACACGGTGAAGATGACCACACCATTACCAGTGAGGCCCAGGATGAAGATGAGCATGTAGAGTATAGGAATCAAGGAATATGATGGCTCCCATTCATCAAAGTCACACATTGTGTTGTTAACTGCATCCTCATAGTAATCTTGACTGTAGTCGCTGCTCATGTTGTCCATAGTGTCCTTTCTTTTTCTCTGGTGTTAAAATAAAGTCTTTTCCAAAAACAGCAAAAACTTAAAGTGATTAAATGGTATAATCACACAGAAGTTGCTCAGGTCAGAATGTTCCTTCAGCTGGACAAACTGTGGCTTTTTAAACCCTTACATCTCACACTCCCTCCCTCTCCCCTCCCAACGTCAACCCTGGCCCCTCCCACAGACCCCGCCCCTCACCCGCAGCCGATCTGCACACTAAAGCCCCGCTTATCTATACGCGAAAACCTACGAGATGATTAAATATATAAATAGAAGTAAACAAAATATTTAGGCTTATATAAAGGTGAAGACTTAAACTGGAAACGAAACAACTGGAAACGCATTAAAATTACGACGCAATTTAGCTAAAGCAACGGCAACAGCTTAACTTTGATAGCATCCAGTTAACAAGAGCAGTTTTATTTTAAATAAGTAATGCGAATAAAATATGTATACACGGGACATTCGTGGTATTTGCCCTAAAGATGTCAAGAAAATCATAAAGGAAACATGAGGCAAGTCAGGACCTGTATTTTTTGCTCTATACAGATACATTGATATTTTAATTGACGGATGAGAAAGTGTGAACAACTGTCTATTAGTTCAAGCGCTCTTATTTCCATCCCAATGCGTTAGAGATGCTGCTGCGCACTGAACTCCCGGACCTGCCCGAGCAAGACCACAGTTTATGCAAAAGGATACAGCGCCATCAAAACTGCTCGTCATAAAAATTGTTTGTGCATGAAAACGGTTCTTCAACTCTTAACAGTTTCCTGTTTCAGGAGTCTGGAAGTTACGCGCAGTAAAACGTATTGTTAACTAAGATAGCGTACAGTAACGACAACGTTTTAAAACGTATTGTTTTATTGAATTTAACTTCTAAAACATCAAACCCTATACTTAAAATCATTCAAAAAACAATTAAATTTTATCAAATAAGCATCATTTAAAATAAACATAACGAATTCATGTTTTGCACAGAATTTAGTTTCTCATCATGTGCAAAAATAAAATAATAATAATTAACAAAACTATACAAACAAACAATAAATTACAAAGACTAAAGATCAACTTAAAAATGTTTTAGGGCAGAGTTTTTTTGTTTGTTAATTTTTTATTTGTTATATTAGTGTATGTATATTATAATAGTTATTTTAATGATACTTTCATTGATTTACCACACTCAATAATGTTTCTTATGTTGTCTTTTCTATATTAATTCAGTTATGCTCCTATTTGATCATTTATATCACTATAGATTTTAAAACAACATCCCACCCACTAGTACAGATGGTAGTATGGATTTTCTTTATAGACGTGTATGTATGTTTGCTTGCAAGATAGTCCAAACATTATGTTATATAATGCTAGATATGATGTTAGACCTCATATAACATTATGAGGTCTAAAAGAGCACCAGGTTTTTCCAGGTTTAGGAAAAGAAATAAAATGAGTTTTTAAAAAATGGGAGATAAAGTATGATTTAAATAAATTATGAATAGTAAGAGATCACTATGTAAAATTAGAATCATTGTGTTTTGATTCCACAGAGGAAATCCTACAGTAGGATCTCACTGTAAATGGCACATGTTATTAGTCAGAGCATTTGGTGTGATATGAGCAGGACTGTATCAGACTGAAACAGACGAGATATTTCACTCGGCACCCGACCCCGTCTCTCAGCAATTAGGCGTTAGTGGCGCCGGGGACCTGACCCGCTCAGACACAACTATCCCTCCCTGACCCAGTCTTACACACACACACACACACACACACACACACGTGCTGGCCAGCCACGAGACGAAAGGCTCCGTTTCTCTGAACCTTAAGTGTGACATCATTAATATGTCTTTAATGTGCTAGAGTTACTTGATAATAAAAATATTGATCAGTTTTTTTTTACTTTAATTAAAAAGTATCATCATGAAGCATCATTAAAATGACTTTACTGTGCTGAAGTTAGTTAAACTTCCTCTTAATCTTGTTCAGGGTATTATATTAGATCAAAGCAGCAAATAATTTTAAAATGACATTTTAAGATAAATATATTTAAATTCTTTATTAAAATGACTGACTGCATGGGCTGCTAAAAACCTGTGTTATCTCAAGCCTAATCACCCCCCACACACAAATACACACATCACAGGTGGGACTAAACTTATCTCGCTTTGCTTTTAACAGGATAGATATGATAACAGAACAAATGGCCAAGACAGATATGCAAATGGAAGCATTGGGGGTCCAACAACTGCCAAACTGTTTATTTCTCAGCAATTAAATTTAATTCTGTAAAGTCTCCAGTGACCCCAATCCAAAATAAAGTATCTTATATCTGTCTGTATATGGTGTGGTGTTGTTTAAATGTTAATTGATAGAACTGAAATTGTTGCTAAGGTCTCTGGGCTTCACTGCTGACACATGACAGAGTTTGATGTGGTATTTGCATGCATGGACCATACATGGAGTGAATGGCAACCGTAGTGTAAGACCACACACACATACAAACATGCACAGACACACACACACACACACATAAGGAAGCAGAGAGAAAGAGTTTGGGTGACAGACCTCTCCGAGCAGCTGGAATCAGCACAGACTCTTTGATCCGTTGCTACCCAATGCTGAATAAGTGTTTCTGTTTTTTAGAACAACTGATTCAACCAAAGTTCAGTCTCTGCATCATTTAATAGGAACAAAACTATATAAGACATCAGTGTGACAGGCACAGAGATTTAGATGCACAGAGGTGTGTTGAACACCTGAGAAAACACAAACACACACACACACACACACCTGACAGAGCAGCACAATTGTGCTTATTTACATCTGAAACAAATGAAAAAGCAGTTGCCAACCGATTGTATACTTGTTTGTATAATTGTTTCCTTATAAAGTCACAAACTGCTTTTGCTATTCTTTAATATAAAAAACATATTAATGAGGCAACAGTAGCATTAATGTACTTGTATTCAGAAAGAGCAGATGACAGTCTATAAATGTAAAAAAGGACTCAGCTAGTTACTTCAATAAAAACAAAATGTTCATTGAATATTTTAAAGATTCAAAACTAACCTTACATTGTGCCCAACCTCAGAGCCAAGATCTTGTATGGTATCAACAACAATCCTTATTCTCTCTCTCTAGATCCCTCTAGATATAAGAAATCAAAGCTATGGGCAATACAGGACATCCAAAAAGTCACTTTTAGACCTCAAAATCATTGGATGTATTTTATAACATTTTATCTCAGACAGGGAAAAAGTTCTATCTCTCCAACAGAATGCGTTTAGGTTAATGAATAAGAACGTTTGTGTAAATGTATTTTCACTGTCTCAGATTACTGAGTGACTGGCATGGTAAACCTGTGTTTGGGGGGGTCTCTGCTCTGTTTGATGTGTGATGTGTCGCACACTCCGTCTACACCCCCTGTGCAAAGTGACAACTGCGTCTCTCGAGTGTTGATATTCTCTGACTAGCTTCCCTGCCACAACCTAAAGTGAAAACCCATGAAGAACAATGAGGAACCTGAGAGAGCCTAATTGATTCGGCTGTTGATTCTGAATGTTAAAAGTTGACTGATACCACATAGAGACATTTGTTAATGCATAATCTTTTCCTCTTCATTTGGAAAGGTGTGTCAGCCTTCTGAGGGCTTTTATGGCACCCCACCCGTGCAGCATTGACTGATTCTAACAAGAGTTTCCGACTCATTGACACCAGGTCGTTGAGCATCAGGGTCGGGGCAATGAACGAGTTCACACCTTTGAGCTGTCGCCCGGCCTTCTTTTCACCTCATGAGCACACGTTCCTTATGCCTGGCAGTGTATTGAAGGTGTGGATGTTTGTTTTAAGTATAAGTTTCAGCAACAGTTAAAGCAGTTTCCAGTCAAAACCTGAATTACACAGAGTTGTTATTAGCGTGATTAGCTGTATTTGAAAACAGTATTGCAGGATCAACAGTGTGGACAACATCCGTATGATCATCCTGACGGCAAGCTAACTAATTATACAAACATCCCAGTTTATTCCAAGCCCTTTCCTGTTTCTCTCGTCCTGCCATGACCCAGAACATCGATTGTCAGGAGACACTTATCCATTTTAGGAGGAACCGATCAATCATGGCTGTTTTCTTCAACATTTAAAGATTCTTTTTTTCAGAGGGGTTAAGGAAGCTACTTTGAAACTGTATAGCTTCACAATCTCATAATCTAGTAGTTAGGCATGTTTATGAACCATTCAATTCACCTAAATCAATTAAAATGAACACATGAGAGACACAGAACATTCTAGAAGAAGAAGAATGTCCTAAAAATCCTAAGTTACCTACAGGGTAAATCATTTCAGTTAGTTACTCCCCATAATACTTTCCCTGCTGAAATAACAACACTTTTCAGCTGGTTAGGCTGACAGACCATCCGGCCAATCAGCCTGAACCAGCAAAGACCAGCTAACCAGCTAAGCATGTTTTAAGATGTTTTTTTCAGGACTTCAACATTTCAAAGAGTTCCCTGATGTCCCCAGAGACCTCAGGGGGTTCATCATTTTGTCTTGTTAGGAGCTCCATTTGTGGGCTTCTACAATCTTGTGAGTTTCCCCACTAAGCTAGAGATTGAATATCTAGATAAACATTTGCCCCACTGCTCTGCACGTCTGTATCTAATGACCTGTTGAAAACATCGGATGCTAATCAAGCAGGCACAATGCCAACACCTTTTAGCTTCCGCTGGATGGTTTCAGACAGCCGACGTTCCTGTCAACATTTTCCTTACTGGTGCTGATTTACAAACCAGCCTGGACTGACTACAATCCAGGCCTATTAAGAGCTGAAAGATGAGATCCGTATGGGTGCCGCTGTTGTTAGCAATTAGCAGTTAGCTATTGGTTCAGTTTATTTGACTATCTCTTATCTCCTGCCCCCAGAAAGCACTACTGTCATGGAGCTCTCAGGAAAGCTGAGTGTGCCTTTTGTCTCTGTAGTGTATCTTACTGGCATGGTTTCCTCTCTAGCTTTAATAACGTTCTATAAGCAAAAGTGACAGAACGTATGAAATTGCAAACAGGAAGTCAACACTCGGTCAGTAACCTTGAGCTTTGATTGAATCATAGACTTTTTTAACATATGCATTGAAGTCTGTCCAAATGTGTGGCGCCTAATACATGACCACTTAAAGTCTGGAGGATCTGTATTCTCTTTTTTTTCAACAGATGGGCTAAACACACTTTGACAGGAAAAGCTATCTTGAGTACTATATGTGGCGCCCTCGCTGATGTAAATATGTTGGGCTTGTGTCTGTGGGCGACCCCTCATTGGGTCATTTGACCTGAGAATTCACTCTTTTGTGATGGCTATTGTTTGGAAAAGAGCGTTTGCTTCTGATATAAATATCTAGCACATATCTAAGGGGATGTTCTCATCTTTTTTGGTGCAGTAAGAGGGTTTTCCAAAAATACATAGTACACACAAACATTGGGTAACCTAATTTGACTTTTAGACAAGATATTTCTCAGGTGACAGAAAACAAGTTTTAAGTTTTACCTTAAGAATTATTGTTACAGTTATTTTGTTACTGCTAAACTTGTATTTTTCTATTTTCTTTCTAATCCCTCAAACCCAAAGTATCACCTAATAATTATATTGGGGACCAACCCCAACCCCCCCCCCCATAATGAAGCTATTACTTTCATTATGCGTAGTAGTTATTTACCATTACTACCCACAAAGCCTTCAATAATTCAACCCAACCTTTGCAATTCATATACTTATAATTTCATATCATTTTAAAAGATGTGATTTTTTCTATTCAGATGTCTGATGGTGTGACTATAAATCACACAGAAAATGTGCATTTTCATCTTTTTGATATTTTTGAGTAAGTTTTGTTAGTATTTTAGAGAATATATATATGTATATATTATACATTTTCAAATTAAACATGGGTAAAATTTATTGGGACACATAGCACACACTGTTTCCTGAGAATGACTCTTGAAATAACTCTTTCAAGCACCAGCACGACAATGATGCCTAGACACACATTGACTAGTACAAACAAACTGGGGCAAAAGTTTCCACTCCTGTTAACTTCATTTAGACACTGCACAATGGCTCCCAAGACGCTAACAGAATAAATCTGACCAGTGCTGGTTATGCTGGCAATCAGGGAGGTACAATGCCACAGTGACTTATGGGATATCACAGGAAAGGGTCTGCCTGGCAGGATGCAGCTTCTATTTGTGTCGGTCCACAGAGGTTGAAAAACAGCCGTGTTTGGTAAACCAGAGCTGCAGATCTTCAGATTATTGATAAGCTCTTCCTGAACCAATAAATATGGAAGGAGAAAATTCGCTGATGTGATTTATCTGGGACAGAGAGACCAATAAAGCAATGAGGACATGTACTCTGACTCGCTTTCAAACCACAGTGAACTGCCTTGCTGTCTACTGTGTGGCCTGCTAAAAAATAGCTAGTTTGCTAGTCTCTCAGCCTGCATGTTAGACTAGTCTATTTGTTGGTTTTGGAGGGATCTTTGGAGATTTTCAGCTTAGATATGTTGGGGGGACTAGCTTTAACCAGCTAACATCAGCTTGCTCAGGCTGGGAGACTGACATAAAGTACATCTCTCACAATGCTAATGGGAGACAGCCCTAACGTCTATAAAAATATAGCAGACTAATAAAAAATTATAATCTAAAATAATTTGATGTTGGAAAAATATATTTTTTAATCAAAATAATTTGAGTGTTTGTTATTTTTGAATGTTTGAATGAATTATATTTACAATACTGACTTAATCACATGTATGTTCTTGTTCCTGGACAGTTTTCCAGCCTTTTTAGGTAACCATCCAGATCATCTTTACTTCAAAGCACACAGCACACGTCCCCGTACACATATGTCATGTAGTTTACATAATGAAGGTGAAGCTTGCAGCAGCTGGAACACAATAAACTATTGTGCAAAAATGACAGTTCTTGCTTGCCATATGCTTTTGTAATCAATCTATACCAAAAAATGCACTTAAGTGGCTGTCTATTGTGCACAACATCAGAGTCTACTCATCCATCCCACTCACTGTCAGGACACACACACACACAAGCACACACACACACACACACACACACACACACACACACACACACACACACACACACACACATGCTGGAGGCATATGCAGAGTAGGGTTTTAAAAAGAAATTAAAGGAATATTTCAACCAACCCTCATGTCATTCCGAACATTAATGCTGTTATTAATTTCTGAGGAGCGCAACAGGAGAAATCTAAATACTCAAATGAAACACAACTAAAAACTCATTTAAATCTTCTTTGCTATAAAGAGCAACACCTAAGCAATTACATTTAGAATGCAGTGGAGCAAATAATGACAGCACGTTTATTATAGGGAGAACTAATTCAATCTACATTTTGTTAGGATAAGAATATCAAGGATTTAAGAATAAGAGCAGAGAGATCCAAATGTATCTCATAGGGGCTACTTGCAGGAAAGTATTATCATGGATTCGCCCATGTCCTCCTCTTCTATCATCTTTAGTGCGTGCAGACATGTGAACGAGTTTCTTAGCTTTCTCATGCCTGTCATGGCACCTTTACCTAGCAAAACACCATGTTTTACCACAGGCACCCCACTTACCCCCACTGATGAGTGTGTGTGTGTATCCTGTATCTGCAGCCATGGTTTCCTCACCGAGGAGATGGTTTCAGGGACGGGAAGATAGGAGACAGTGGAGACGTGGAGCAACAATGGCAGGAAGACGGTCCAGATCACATAGAGATTAAGAAAAAAACATTCCTCAAATAAACCCAAGACACTCTTGTCACACACTTGAAGAAGAGACACAGTGCTTTATGAGGAGTGAGAACACAAGCCCAAACTTTTGAGATGGAGTGCAGATGAATGAAAGAATGAAAGAGTGGGAGAATATATGTATATACAATATATACAATATATTTGGGAATTTATGCTAATTTATTGAGCTCAGAAAAGTTTTACTTCTATTTAAAACTTTGATCATTCATTTATTTTGACCTCTCGGGTTAAAGCACTGAATGGAATTGCAAATGTTATGACTGTTTTCAACACACTTCACCTTCACAGGCTAAAAACAGGCCCAGATTCTATAACAGATCGACTATGGCACCATGCAAAACATCCTATGGAGACAAAGCTTTTACATTATTTGGACAAACAAAATTGCAACATTTACAGTCACACGCCCAAAGATGTACGTGTAAAGCCGTAAACAATAAACACTGTGAGAACTGAGGTCAACTGAGAAAGGCGGTTGATCACCAAGTTATCCTGCACCAGGAGTAAACAGCCGAATTCCTCTTCCTGTCTACTATGCAGAGTAAAAGCATCTGTTTGACATCTGACCCTGACCCGACGGAACCGACTTCCTGACCCACACGCGCTCAAACACACTACAGGAGTTTTCCATTCCAGTGACCACTGTGCGTATCTGAACTGATAAACACACTGACACACAAACCCAGTCTGATACACAGAGAGTCTCACCTAGTTTATAATTCTTTAATGATACTATATATATATATATATATATAATATATATAATAGAATAAATGTACACCCACAAATTCACTTAACTTACTTTTCCCTTGTTTAATGGATGTTGGTAATGAAACATATTAAGGCCATCATAAGCACATGACACAAATATATTTGAATAAAAAACAGGCAACATCAAGACTTCAGGTTAAAATTTGGGGGTACCGAGGATAGTTTTAATTTAAGGTTGGTTTTAAATATTTATAATGGTATAAAACAGTTATTAAACATCCACTGTTAATGTCCGGGTAAAAAATACAGTTTATTGAACACACCAAGAAATATATTATATTCTTAAAGCTAAAAGTTTATGTGAATGGGAGCTTGTCCCATGGCTGCAGGGTTGAGAAACAAAAGTGCACATTATGAAAAATGTCTCTGAGTGAACGGTATCAAAATTACACAAATAACTTCAAGTGACTATAAGGCGGGGGATGTAGTCATGCATTTCTCCTTACAGTTTGTGAGGGGGGGAGGGGCATTAGAGGTTAATAACCCCTGTCACCAAAGTAGTTTGACGGCTGTTTTAACTTATTATTGTGGGTTTATCCATTAGACGCCTTTTCATGTGTCTTCAATGGGATTTTGTGGAAGCACACACAAAAACAACATACAATAAAATAAAGAAATAGCTTAGGACACCAATATGAACACTGTACACTGTGACACCCATGTAAATCACAGATGTTACAGTTATTTCACTATAAGGGGTGTATGGCTGCCCCTTGTCTGGGCATTTCAGATTTGAGGGGCCAATGTCTGAGTCACCTGTCTCAGATTTAACGCTGTCCAGTAACTGTACTTAAATTACTGAAGAATTACAGTATAAGGCAGAGACAGGTATCCTCATGTTGTACCAAAAAAAAACGTTTCTTATAGCGCACTTGGAATAAATGAGTATTTCCGGTTTGAAATTGCCTTGAAAACAAGGTTAGCGAAAACAAGATCTTCCCTTAAGATGACAAGACAGTTTCTGGTAAAATGACAATGAGCTTGACAGGAAGCGAGTTTCACTAAATGGGAGACGAGGAGAAAAAAAACATACAAAAGGAGGAAGAAATGAGCAAGCCACACAGTTGTGCTATAAGATGTATCTTCCGCTACACCTCATGCAGCAATAAATAATGGCTGTGTTTCCTTCTCTATGGTTTATGAGCTTTCCCCACTGCGCTCAGCAGAGTCAAAGCCCAGATTGATTTCCAAGGGAACGTCCTGTCGGTGGCAGCCATCATGTCATGCCACATGACAAGAGTGTATTGTTTTAGATGATGTATATAGTGTGTGTGCACCTGTGATGCTGGGGAATAGGTTTAATGTGTTAGTGGAAGCCACACATGATCCTGAGACATAATGATGGGTGACACATCACAGGAAACAAATAATTATAGTGGCAATAGCTTGTGTTTTTTAATTGAACTTGTTCGTTAAAGCTTATCTTCATTAGACAGCTGTATTTTTACAGCAAGCACCTATTTTACATTTTACTAGGCTTATTAGTACAGTACTAATGCAATATGCAGCTTATTAGTCAAAGGTGTGCTGATTTATATTAAGAGATTCTATGACATCAGAGACTTTTAATAAAAGACATACTATAACATATCTAGAATATTATGGTGATATGGGGGTGGGGCTCTTTTGACTTTGGTCAGTAAGCAACCTCATTGCAACCACCAACCCCAGCAACTGTATAACAATTGAACAAGCAAGTTTTGCAAGAGCAAAAACCACACACATTTTCAGAAGACAAAAGGTTATAATTAAGTATATAAGTTTAATATATATATATATATATATATACACGTTTATAGTTTATAAGTTTATAATAAATGTAGTTTACAACTTCATTTCATGTTGTTAATAAAAATGTTTTCATTATAACTCACATCACTCAATGGCAACTAAATGATTTAAATATTTCAATTTACTGAATTTAGATTCAATTTACGGATTCATTTTGTAAAAACATCATTTTCTGTTCTTATTACAAGGACAAATGTTTAAACTGCTGAAATATAGGAACTCCACTTAAATTTGTGGTATGACTGAGACTCAGTATTAAAGGTTGGATCTTTCGGTACATCCGCTGGCAGGAGTGAGGTGGGTGTTGGGGGGGTTCAGGGAAACAGTGGGTAGTGGTGAGGAGAGAGAGGCACGCCAGCACCTTTGACATGCAAATCTCTGCACTGAACTAAAGCAGCGAGGGTAACAGGTGTCCAGTCCACACGGAGAGGATGACAGTACCCTCATTCACCTCTCCTCATCCTACATTCATCCTCTCTCTTCCCTTCTTCCCGCCGTACCTGACCTGACTTACTAATTACAAGAGCAAAGAATCATTCATAAGACACAGAAAGACAAAAACAGACATTTAAAAATGTAATAATGAAGGGTAACTGCATACAGAGGAATTTTATAGTTTTGAGTCATTTTTATGAAAGTAACGTTGATGTTTTGGCACAAAGACCATATTAACATAAATCTAACGAGAGAAAGACGGTTCTCTCAGTACCAGTAATAGTGTTGAAATATAAGAAACTTTATACTTTCAGAGACTCAAGTAAATCTTTGAACTACTAGATCAGTAAAAGCCCAGAATTGAAAAGAGGAAAATGTTCCAACACATGCCTAAAAAGGCAGTAAAAGCTTTATTACAGAATTGCTTCAGACCTGAATATACAAACCTTACAATACATGCAATATTTCAGAAAAGGCTTCACCTAAATAAAGCTTTCTCGTACAGGGCCCTATCGCTGCAAAAAAAGGATGACATATATACATACATATCAGAGCACAAAGTTGTGCAGCAATGAAATGAAGATGTGTTAAAAACAGACATAAATTGAATTCACCGATTTCTGTGGTTCTCCACAGTAAAGTATAAGGTAAATAAAAGATGATGTCAGTTGTTAATTGGGTTAACATATGATATAAGCTGAAAACATTGGGCAGACAGCGCTGCTAGCTTACAAAATTATCACTTCCTCCAAAAATCCCCTAAAACAAAGGAAATACAAAGACCTATGGAAATTATGTATACACCTCACCCAGTTACTGAATACACAGCGACACCTCCCATAAATGTTCATAAATATATACTTAACTTGATAATATCGGTACTTATAGCAAGAGGTGGAAAATAACTCTCTCTGCAACATAAAAATGTATAATGATAAAATCATCTTGCTTATGCTATTTACATAAGAGAAAAGTACAGACATTTAAAAATATAATTGTTCTTTACCCTACAAAATGACAGACAATTTTAACTAATATCATCCCTTATGGAAATCTCACAGAAATGTGCAAAACAATCTCTTGGTCAAAAACTGAAGGTATAAATGATTCGACACACACAACCCTCAAGTCTCACACAAAACCAAAAAGGACGTAAACACAGATAATCAAAATAACCCAAACATACACATGAAATGTAGTCAATATTTATGAAGGGTGTGAACTTGGTCTAAGCAGACATTTACTTTATTTGGCTTTTTAATGCTTCCCCAAAATCATTCTGATGGACATGTATTAAACAAAAAGAGCTAAATTCTGTGATATATAGATCCTTCATTTATTACAATTTTGGCACAAAGTATAAACAGAATTATTTAATGTAGGAAAAACCAGTTTTATTTATACTAGCCTATCATTTACTGGTGAAATGAACAGCACTACATATTTTCATTGTGTTTCTTTGCATTTTACTGTAGTGTCATTCTGAAGCAACAGAATTATTGCAATGATGTCAAAGAGCACAAATATGTAAAAAAAATGACAGAACAGCAGTTGGTCACGTGATATATCACCGACCTCTGTTTCAGCTCCCAATTCTGTGTACAGCAGCTCTATAGAGCCCTCTGCAGCTTATGAAGGTGAATTGCAATTAAATCGAGGATAATGTCAACACAACGTGCAACAGGCTACAGATTTGCTGGTAGGCATAGATGCAATATCTTTCACTAATCTTGGTCACTGAAATGTAATTTAAACACTTAAAATAGTTCACAAAAATATAAACATTTGTTATCATTTACTCAACCCCGTGTTTTCTCAACCCCATATTATTATTATATTATATTATCTTCTGTCAAACAAAGAAGGGGATTTTAGGCAAAGATTAAAGAAAACTGAATTTGTATGCCATCTCATTATAAATCTTTCTATAGTTTCTATATATATAAGTGTAATGAAGCCAGACTTACATATGCTGGAATGCTTGGTGAGAAAAAGTCAAAAATATTAGTTGTTGTTCATTGATAATTTTCAACACTACACTGCAACTCAAATGGCATCTGTTCTACCTCTAAAGAAACAACTGCATTTGGTGTCCACTTAGTGTCAAACCTAGCATGACATGTCCAGAAGTGGCATTTTTAAATTTAAACACAAGCACATATAAGATTTGTGAGCTTCATGGAAGATTTTGGCTTTGGTTTCAGCCCTTCAGTTTTTTATTCCTAAATTTTATTCACACTAATCATATGGCTTGGCTTTAGAAAACACAATCGGAAAATAGAATCCTAATGACATTCACTTTTAGGTAAATTATTCCTATGTGAAATACAAGATCGATGTAATTTCCTGAGGAAGACATAGGAAATGTTCTTGCATCTCCCTAAAGGAATCATGGAAAGGAATCATTAGTCTAGCTTAAACAGCACGAGAACCATTTAGACTGTTGGTTAAACTGTTGCAATGGATTAAGTAGAACAAACTCTTCCTGATTATCACTGTGATATTTAGTGTTCTAAACCTGGAATGATGTTGGAATGATCTTCCTTCTGTACAGCTTATATACGCTTCATTTTGAGATCTATTCATCTTTCATTTCATTTCTACGCACAACACAACATTCTTATGTAAACACACTTGAAAACGTGTTGTTCCCTCCTGTGTAATGTCTTTGTTCTAGGTTTGATTGCTCCCACAAGTATTTTTGGAAATGTGAATTCTCCTGCGATGCAAAATCCTGAGACTGGGGAGGTAGGATGTCACTAATGCAAGACCCTCTTCAACAGGCCGCAGTGAGTAAACATACAACAGTCAGTACAGTCAGTGATGCTTCCCGACCTTGCAAACCCCTGATTACCATCTTATATCTGAAGGTTTACAGGTAGGTATCGTGCTCTGCGCTACTGAGACTCTGATTGGAGCCTTGCAGGGGCGTGCCTTTCTGCAGCTGATGTGATTCGCTGGGTGACAGGTTGTTGCTTTGTAATGGTTGGTTGCTAGACACAGGGTACGGATTGAGAGGCGGCAAGGTGTTTTTTGTTTGTCTTTTCTTCTCCACCTTGCTCTTCTTCGTCTTCTCTTTCTCCACCTGGCTGTCTGTGGCCTGTGGCAGCTGGACGATGATTGTGGGATTCTGTTTGAGGTCCTGACGGCTGGGCGGCTCAGCGGCCATGATGGCTTTGGCGCCGTGCATTCTGGGTGGGGATTTACAGTGCAGATCTCCGTGGGTCTCCTTCCAGCGACGGAGCTGAAAGAGGTGTTCCTTCTCTATGTCTCGTTCAGACACACCCAATTCAATGACCTAAGAGAGAAATGTTATTGCAATATGCAATATTATATATTTAGAGTTATACATCTCTCTATCTATCATATATAAATCATATACATCTTATACTGTTCCTGTAGCTCAGTTGGTA
>JAZGTJ010009829.1:0-18864 GCA_036877575.1 Botia almorhae | reverse complement strand
ATAGTTTTATTGCTGTCGTTCATTGTCACTCATCTGTATTATCGCTTTGTATGTGTGTGTGTAGGTGGCAGTTTGTGGGTCTCAGCAAACAGAAAGCAGAAGAACTGTTACTTCTCCCCCATAATCAGCCTGGCTCTTTTCTCATCAGAGAGAGCGAGACCTTTCCAGGTAGACACACACCTGCTAATGCTGTTGAAGTTCATCAACATTCTTTGAATATTTTAACCAGAGTTAACGTCAAAGATCTACAGAGGCTATGAAGAAGATTTTTTTTTTGCAAAAAGACAATTATACGGTTCTTGTAAGAAAGCATTTAGATTAGTTTTTAATTAGGCAATCTGCTTTTTGTTTCCATAGGTAACCACACTCTGTCAGTGCGCAAGAGCACCTCACAGGAGCGTGCGTCTGTCAGACACTACCGTATCAACTCTCTTGAGAATAGATGGATGTACATCTCTCCTGGACTCACTTTCCGAACCCTCTCAGACCTGATCGCACACTATTCGGGTACATACACACACATACACTTGTGTGTTTGCACATTTTCTTCTTCTACATACAAAGAAGTATCTTGTCATTTACTGCAATATGCATTTTTACAATAAATTTCTAGCTCATTTCTGTTGAAAGTTATTTTCCCAAAGTATAGCTAGATATAGACTAACATGCACAGGTTTGTTTCACTGAATTAGAATATATCATTAAACTATTATCTATAAACATATAACTAGTAAGGACCATATCCCCAGCACCTTTTTTGTTTTCATTTAAGTTGTAATGACATTTTTAAAACCTTCACCCTCACAAACCTGCACACACACACGCCACAGAAACAGTTATTGAATATTATTTGCATCCAGGGCTGTATGCGGCAGTTTTGTCTGTTTCCTTTCAACACTGCTATAGGATGATTATATTATGTCCGATCACACTGCATTCTCAGTAATGATATGAACGTGAATTTCATTCAGGTTGATGGTACTGAAGTGCCTTTAGTTGTTCTTAGTTAGTGTTGTGTGCAGAGTTTAAATGTAAACTCTTCCTCAGAAGTATCAGACGGGCTGTGCTGTACACTGGGAGAGCCCTGCTACATCCTCGGATCCAACAATGTTCCCGCGGTAACCGGCCCGCCTCCTGTAGCTGTGAAGAGACCCACAATAAACTGGAAAGATGTGAACAGGTGCGTTTGCTCTGACAAACAAATCATCATGAATTGGACTCAAAGATTTTGTAGGATGTAACAATAATGGTTGCACAATGGCGTCATAAAGCAGTTTCTTACTGAATTCTGTTTGTAGTTCCATGATCTTTGGACAGAGTAAAGATGATACAGAAGAGTCTCTGGTGAGCGAAGGGTTAAAGGAAGCGATTAACTCTTACCTCTACATGACTGAAGAATGCCAAGACTGCTGCCAGACCTGGGACACATGAGGGAATAAAGACCACCATGGACAGATTATATTCTGATTCTTGAGAAGTCATGTATCAGTCCGGTTTAAATCTGTGTGATGGGACGAGGGTTTAAATGACTGGACTCCTGATGCTGTGATCTGAGACTAAATTGACCCAAGAAGGACAAAAGACCTTCACTGTTCTATTTCAGATCTCCATGTATCTAAAACACATCAGTCTATATTCATGTATTTCAATCAAAGAGATACACAATGACTGATGGTGCAGACTGATGACATGCCAAGCACACTGAGTCATTGCTGATGTTCCAGAGTGGGTGCTGGAGATAAAGATCTCACTCCTTACTGGCAGATATGAAAGAGAGACAGAATGAAGGAAAGAGTGCGAGAGTGGGAGGGGGAACACAGCTGGGCGGCACGCATATCCATTATCACTTGGCTCATACTTTCCAGAACTTTTGTAGCGAGGCATGTTTTTTAGCATATGCAAGAAATGTGATGTGATTATTTTGGGTGTATCTAAATTGATACCTTGAGAAAAATCCAAAAGGATTCTGCTGTCATTTCCTGCTAAACATTCCAAATACAAACGCGTATTTATGACTTGTAAAGCAAACGTGAAATGTTGTGCATGTCTGTAAATACTGACTAGTTCTAAACAGATTCTTGGCATATCGACATGAGTTTTTATGGTATTTCAAATAAACTCCTGAAAAACAAGGGCATCTTTGTATTTGTACTAGATGACAAAAGATGTTCAATGAGGTCCTTCCTGCCAGTCTTTGCACCTATTGTCTTGTTCATGAAAGAGCAAGAACCGCAGTCTTGTGATGCAGGAAATGAAGTTGAAGTACTGAGCTCTCTGAAAGTTTGTAGGTTTGCGCATGTATGCGGTTTGTTGGTGCAGGGGAACATTTGTACCAATTGTAATCTTGGAGCACGAGTGCTCTTGCAACATACAACGTTTGTGTTAAGAGCTAACTGTAGCCAGCTTTACAAAGGTAAACAGTTAAGAATTATAAATTGGATTAATGGATTAGTTGAGGTCCATCTCACATCAACATGCTATCATACTGTTTTCCTCCACAGTAATCATATTCTATTAACAGAGAGAACAATTTTTCACTCAAAAGTCAACATGCGTATTTAACCATGGATCCAGGAATTCTAACGGGCTGTATGTTCCTCTACAGTCATCACTTTAATATCTCGTTACGGTATTCTTCATGTTAACTCTAGAACGCTGACAAAGACATTATTGTGCCATCTAGCGACTACAGTTTATATTACAGATAAATGAATTTGTTCACCTTACAACTATTACAAAAATGATACCTTTGGTTGGGAAACAGTATTTACAAAAACAGTTTTGAATTACACACAAAAAAAGATTTAATGAGTTTTAATGACAACTAAATGTGAACAGGTTGGTGTCATACTAAGCCATACAAGTGGAGTTATTCATATATAATGTTATACATTAAGAAACAATATGAAGGTTAAACACAACATTGTACAGGTTAAAACAACTACACTTTTTCACTAACAAAATGTATAAGAACAAAAATCAGACAATGCAAAATGGCCAATCCTACAGAGTCACTGTTTTTATTGTATTTTATTCATTCTCCATCCATTGTGGTCAGTTGTGTATGCCCAGCAATCTGCTGAAATCTTGTTTGGACATTTAGGTGTACTATGCTGAACTTTCCAAAAAGTGTCTACGAAAACAGTCAACTGTATTTTTGTTGTTTTAGGGTTTTTGGACATTTCTGGGAAGCCACCTTTGGCCAGTGGGTGTGCAGCCCCAGCCAACAACATGAAGGTGAGGGGCAGGGGGTGTGTACTTCTGGCAGTGCTCCACCAGGGGTCAGGTTTGAATGATAAATATCCTAAATAGTGCACCTATCAAGGCAAAGAGGTTATGCCTGTTCAGTTCAATTTTCTGAATCACTAGCATGGACCAATGCAAAAAAAATAAAAAAACTTTCAATAAGTCAATAACAGTAAAGATACACAAAAATTTGGACAAAAGAGAGAAGCATGTGTTTTAAAATCTCATTTTAATAAAGGGGCCAAACCCAAAAATTAATGTATACAAGCACTGCTCAAAGCTGACACAATGTTGAAGAGATAAATCAATCTGCAAAAACGTCATTAAAATCTCAGAAGAAAAATAAAGACTTCTATCTCTTGGGCCAGTTATTACGAAAACCTCTGTAAACAAAGAAATAGACACCGAATAAACAAACAATTTAATCAGATAAATACACATGCAAACATACACACATATATTACTTTGTATGCAAGTTACTGTGTTCTTACCTCTCAGATCTTGCAGGTACATAAGACATGCTTTTGCCTCCTACAGCATTTTGCCTTTGTCTTTTGGAGTTTTTCTGAGAATTGAAACAGATTAAAGACCACGTTTCAAGAACAGTACTACATATCAAACCATGACTACAATTTTGAAGTCTGGGGGACCGGGAAAGCTTGTAGATTGATGCCATTCAAAACTCATTCAAAACTCCATAAATACCTTTTGTCTGGGCTCATTTGCCTGTCTGTTTGGATCGAACTGTGTACTTTCTTTTGATTTCCCTGTATAAAACAAATCCAATAAACACAATAACTCAAAAAGGCATTATGGAAAAATTTTTGAAAAATGACAGGAAACAAAATTCTTACCATCAAATATTTTCAAATTTGATTGGCTGTAGTCAAAAGGTTTGAAGTTTTGTGTGGAGACTTGCGGCTCTTGAACAGCTTTGGGTTTGTGTTTTTTTGGAGCAGGTGTCCTGGACTGATCAATCTGTGTGCTCTCAGAGTCTTTTGTGTTTGGTTTAGGACTGTTTTCACCTGCATCACTGACCACTCGCTCTCTTTTCTGCCCAGCCTGCTTTGCTTCCTAAAACACATTAAAACAACAGAGGTTCATTTAATATTATTATATTAATTATCAACCGCCACACAAGTTTGTGATGTAAAGGTTCCTCACCATTACTTGTTGCCTGACGGTATGAACATTCTGCAGCGACTCCTGATAGCTTTGCTTGGCTTTCTTACGTTCCTCTGAAATAAATACTCTTGTAAACAAATATATACTCACAAAAACTTAGGAAAATGTGGATACAAATAAAAATCTAAGATTATTGAAACCATTTGGAGGCTCATGGTGGGTTAAAACATCAGGTGACACTGTTGGTACCTTGAGCTTTCTTGGCCTGTTCTTTAGCTTGCTGCTTGGCTTGGATCTCCTTCTGCTGCTGTTCAAGACTCTGTAACTTCCACCTGTTACGAATCTGTTCAGTTGAATCAACAAAACTGTCAATACATCTAACAGAAAAGTTAGTGTGTCACTCGACATTCTATCTGTTTATGACATTTTAATTCAAATTTTACATTCACAATTTTCCATGTTACCGTGTCTGTATTGTACAGTATACACCTTTAGTTCTAATTTCTTGTTTTACATTCCGTCATATCTTAACAGACATTTAAAAATGATAAAAGCTAAAACAAAACAGTTTAATTCAGCATGAACTGTATATCATATTATTTATTACAGATTTTTGGGTCATCAAATGTAACTTAATATGACTATCAATCAATATCAAGAGCTTTAAATACCATCAAAACTTTATTTTTTTAAACAATAAAGTTAAGACGAAAAGTTACAAGAAAAATAAGCATAAATCTTTACCTCATAAATCTTTGATGAAGGGTCATATTTGGCTTTCTCTGATATGTGAATGTCCTTTGATGGTAAATACTAAAACCAAAATCAAATATTAATAAACAAGCACACAATGTAAGCTTATTATGCTATGGTATGATTAAACAAGGCACATTAAAGATGAACGGAGTAAATTCAATAACAGATTTGTAAAACTAATTAGGTTTACAAACAAGAACTACTATACCATTCGAAAAGGGTTGTCAAAAGACGCCATGATGCTGAGGGCCTTCTGTTGGGCTACTGTCAGATGAGCAGCAGACTGGGGCTCCTCATCCTCCTAAACAATCCAACACAAATTATCCAGCTTATAATACACCATCACAACACTTTTCATATAACACACAACTCATTAAATATCTTACAGCAAAAAGGCTGATTTTTGCTGCCGCTATTAGGCCCTCCTGTGATTTTACACCTTCGTCCACACTCTCTTCCTCCTCTGAAAACAAAACTCCTGGCTTGGTTGGGGTTTCTAAATACATATGAATAAATTACAATAATCATTTAGTAGCTATTCAAAAATACAGGATTTAAACAATACACTGAAAACGAAAGGTAGGTATTCATGAGATCTTGATGTACCAATGGAAGAGAGATCCAGGAAATCACTTTCAGATGAGCGGGACGTATCATGAGGTCCAAAAAATAAAGACTGGGGCTGTAAGTGAATCACACAGGAGGACATTAGTAGAGAACAATAGACTACAGATTTAAAAAAAAAAAAAGATCAGATCTTGTCAACACACCTTTCTTTGTGGGGTTTTTGATTTCTTTTTTTCTGAAAGCAACTCGGCCTGAAGACACAAAATGTGATGTGTTGGTCTTTTGTCTACAGTTTTATATTCATTACATTCAATTACATTTATCATCAAAAAACAAGAACTTCAGGCTGTTTTTCATCACCACACACCTTCAGTAGAGGAACTTCTCGAGCCTGTTTTATTAACTGATGGAGTTCATTGATCTGTTGGCGCACTAGAGGTGGTGTTGGGTTACAGCAGGCGATGATGCCCTGCGGCTCTCTGTAGTCAAACAGACATTACATTATATACAGACATACTAACATATAACCAACCGTATCCTGGGTAAGCTGTGGACTGTGGCGGTTAACAAATCATAACCAAAATCATTTGAATACAGATGTTCTAAAGGTAAAACAGCAAAAACAACTCTACGGTTCATATAACTGGTATTGATGAAAGCAATCTTCACTAACTTATAAGCAAATTCATAATCTGATCAATTTTAGGATGTGGTCCCTTTAAAACTTACTTTGGGAGCTCCTCAGCAATCTTTATCATCATATGGTTTGGCAGGACATACCTATGGTGAAATAAAACATGGTCGGAACAGATGAAGTAAGCACACAAGCAATCGTCATCTCAGTCACCAGACACATTCACTGAGAGAACGAGGTGTGAGTTTGGAGTGTTACCCTGTGCTCTCATCCTCATCTCGCGATATTTTATCTCTCCAGGCGTACAGCAGTCTGAAGGCCACTAGCTGCTGCGTGTTGAAGCTCTTCTTCTGCTTGCGGTACAGCTCCATATACGAGTCTTCGGTAAAAATAGGCTTGACATATTTCTAAGAGAAGGAAATTACAAAGGTTGTTAAATGTTCAAATGTTCAGAACTCAAAGAGGTATTGAGCCAGTTCTTTTAAAGCTGTGTGTCTGCACCTTAAGTGAAAGGTCTCTGCTTTTAGTCCACACTTGCTGTATGAGGGTGGGTTGTCCATTGCCTGCATCATAAAGATCAGCTCGTACTCGATCATACACGTACAGCAGATAGTGAGTATCTGCCCGAGCGTACTTTAACATCTCATCCGGCAACGGCCTTACGGGGGAAAGTTTAGGAACAGTTTTTGACTTCAAATTTAGTTTTGCATAATAAGTTTGAAACAATTAAATGCAGAAATACTGCCGAGTGAAACAAAATAAGCGAATTATTTCTACCGTATCCTCCAATCAGCCAGCTGGTAGCGTTTATCTGAGCCTACGTTGCAGAAGACCTTCAGGAGATGGTCAAGGGAGTTTCTGCCGAGGTTCAGGCAACGAGCAGCGTGATGGGTGTCAAACATGTTGACCACATAGAGACCAAAGTCTTTCTGCAGCCACTCGATGTCTGAGTCAGCACCATGAAACACCTGCAGCAGCAACATGCGGTGATGTCATCACGTGTTGGACTCAACAAACAACTTCTACCGTACAGTGAAGAAACTCAAATAATTCCTTGACTTTTTTTAAGGAATCACCTTAACAATAGCAGGGTCAGTGAAGGTCTCGTTTAAGATGTACATTTCACTGCGCAGTTCCAGCGTGTCTATGATGAAATCCTCCTCGCGTGTTGATATCTGCATCAGACACGTGATTCCTAGAAAGCTTCTGTAGGAATGGTGCTGCAAAAAGAGGAATTTCTATGAATAACAACTTCCAGTAAATGTCGTTTCAAAATCAATGTTTTTGCAAAAAAAAAATACATTAAAAATGGTAACTAATAAATCATTTTAAGGTACTTTACTGGCATGATTGTTTTACATACAATATCACCAAATGATCAATACACACAAAAATAATTGCAAATATATGATATCATTTTTGAAACATTACTAATATGCTGGGATAAATCATTTTGGTAAGTCATGCTTACATATGCTTACATATGCGTTGTACTTCATACAGTAAAGAAAACAGCAAGCATTGTAACCAACAGCATTGTCTTTAAGAACCTAAAAATCTGAAAGCCAGGAAACGCTGTAGAATGTTCATAACCACCAGAGACAAAAGTCAAGCAAGCACATCACTAAATAACATCATGAGCAGCCTGCGTCATACCTCCAAGTCTACAGCAAACTCAGACGTCTTGGCCAACTTCTCATTCAAAGCAACAAGATCCTCCAATGTTTCTATGAACTGACAGCTGGTCTCAGTAAGTGATTTATACATCTGAAACAAAATAAAAGCATTTATGTTTACTATTCAATTCTAACAAAATATCCATAACAGTAGTTAAGAAACACACACTGGTAGCCATCTGAGACATTTACCTGTGGATCAGGTTTACATTTAAGGCTCTCTGGCATGACCAGATGGTCTAATTCATATTGATAGGGGTGAGAAAACCTGTAAAATACCATAACATCCCATTTAATCCTCAAGACTGTAAAATAGCACTAAATGAATGAATGAATGAATGAATCTTACATATCATCCACATGCTCTTGTGTTCTCTGCTGATGGATAAAATCCGCCAGTGCAGCAGGAACATCTAAATCCTCTGGTCTCTCCTTGCGAATGTGTTTGTCAGTAAAATCTAGTAACACATTTAAATAAACTTTAGTTTTTAGACAAATAGCCATAATTAGTTAGTACCTTCACACACATTTGTAAAAACTTCAACCTAACAAATGGCTAGTGTAAATATTAGCAAAAAACAGGGGCATAATCAAGTCCTGCCCTAGATTATAACCAGCTCGATTTACTGTTTCATGAAAGTTAAATGAGATTTGAGTGACATAGTTTTTAAAAGAAAAGGTTCTTGAAAACCTCCTCAAGAAGATTGCTCAGCACACTCACATGAGGGCAGAGGCTTCAAAGCATTGGGTTTGATAAAGATTTTGGAGACGAATGGAGTGTTGCTGTTATCCACTTTCTCCTTGAACTTCAGCTGTGGACGCTGGACATTTTTAGCATGCAGGAGGTGAAAGGTTTCTTTGCTCCGATCTCCTCCCTGTAACAAGAACATCTGTTGTTCAAATGTTGTTCTGAAGATGACAAACAGTATGATAAAACCCTTGACACATGCACTTTGAAGGTAAAGTTTAGAAGGACGCAGCAACACGCTTACCTTGCGATTCCAACTGGACACAACAATCTTGGGTGGTTGATACCCTGCAGGCATTACGGGCTGTTGGGTACGACTCACACCAGATGCTTCATCCACGAGAATGCCCTGCCCAGACAATACACACTTATCAGTACTGTACACTGCTGCCCTACTAAGACCATTTGATAAAATCACACCATTTTGAAGGCTCCATATATTCACATGTATTATATTAACATTTAAATGTGAAACTCATACCACTTTCTCAAGAATGGCATCATTTGAATCCACCAGCAGGTCAAATCTGTCCTCAAGACCTGTCAGCTTGTTCCTGTCTCTCATATGAGATCTGCAGCCATGATAATGCATGATCTGACTCATACTGTCAGAGAAGCATATAAAGACATGTTAGTATAATATGAGCATGGTGACAATACAATACGATACGATAAAGTAACGTGGCAATAAACGATGTTCCTGGCACAGGTATCATAATAATTATTTTAATTATTATAATCATTATACATTTTACCAGTGTAAAAGGCGATCTCCCTGTGATGCGCAGAACTCTTGAAACGCAGGAAAACTGCGGTACAAATCAAACTCATCTCCGGCCTGTGGAAGAGCCGCACTCGCCTTAGTGGCAGCGACCACAGTTCCCAGTCCATGCTGTAAAAAAACTGAACTGTTCAATTTTATCGTTTCATTTGTCAATTGTTACGTTACTGCTCATGTACACATGGCTACTTTTTCCACGTTGCCGTGTGTTGACAGATAATAAACTATTAACAGAACAGATTTACTTGAAAAAAACGTCTCACCGACCTTGACAAATGCATCGACATCTTTAAAACCTGGACAAAACTCTGTTTCTATGTCTGCTTCTTCTGCTGATACAGAATGATCGTTTTGTTTAGCAGTAGCACTGCTCGACGAGGCGGCCATGGTGAAAACATAAACACGCGAGAACTGCAGTTTCACGCGCAATGTAATTCTTCTTCTTTTTCCAATTAGATTCAACGTTAGTAAGAATATTGCCCCCTGGCGGACAGCTGCGTTACTGTAATGTTTCAACAGACGGGGCATAGTGCCTCAAAAAAACGAAATCAGGCTTTAACGACGATTCTGCAATTTCATATTCAGCGGTTAATATTCAAATTATTTAAATGACTTATTCCTCGTAGATTTAAAAAGATTTTAAAAGCAACACATGGCACAAAGACACAAAGACAGCTCTTTTACATGTAGTGTTGAAGCAACCAAAAAAACTCCAGTCTCACCAGAGGTCAAGTTCTTATTGCAGTTTTAATACAGTCAGAAGACATTTCTATTTGTGTACCTCTACAAGGTTGTTCAGTAGCCCGTTGGAGGCTGTTTTGTTTCTAGGGAAATTAGAAACCTGTCATTTAAATGTATACATATCAGTAGTGTATGGATTTTCTGAGAACTGAACCCAGAACCTTAGCGTAGCTTCATGATCCACGATTTAAGCTACAGGAACCATTAGACAGTCATTATTTTATAAATGCAAAACTGAAAAACTAAAATTTTTATGGAAACATTACCCAACATCTAGTCACAGATGCAGTTATTTCAAAGTATGTCTGGAATTCTTTGTTGAGTCGATACAAACCATAGTGCCAGAAGGAATGTCAGGTGAGATTTCTGAGATTAACCACATTAGACTTATCAATTTGTAGCAGTTAGCATGTCAATATTATGAAGTGGTGTACTTTATTAACAGTCTTCCTCTAGTGGAAATAAAAGGAATAGTTATTCTAAGAGTATTTTCTATTTATGTTCCACTTATTAAAATCATGCAGATTTAAAATGACAAGGGGACAAATAATGACAGAATATTCATTTTTGAAACTTAAAAACTTATAAAACTTCCTTCAGTAAAACAATCTGGTTATTTTGTGCCCTCTCTTATAATTTACAGTTCACTGTGTTACAGCAAACCTCTGCAACTTTCCCCCCAATATTGTCTTGCTTATACACAGTAAAGGCAAAGACATGGTATTTAATGAATGTGTGGGCCACCTGTTAAGGACCAAGAGCTCTGAGCATGCTGACAGGGTGAGTTAGCAGGAGTAGCAGTTCTGGACAACCCACTGCTGTTCTAAGACATACTGTCCCCAGTGGACAGGAGAAGAACTACACTAACACAGGATCAGGGTTATTTCTCCCCATTTAATAAATTTCCAACCTAAACTTGGGTATTCAGTACATGTATTAAATATTGATCATAATGTGCAAATGTTTTGACTTCAGAACAGAACTGCCTATTTCCTGTTCATTTACTACATACCTTATTATTTAGTTTGTTTACTAAATACCTCATTTAAGAGAGTCTCTTGCTGTATATCAGAAGTGGCCAATAAACATTAAACAAAAAAGAAATTATAGGATAATTTGTAATAAATGTGAAAAACTATAAAAGCCAACATCCATTCCAATGTCCAGTTGGAAAGTAGTTGATTTACAATCATGACTGGCCATGACAACAGCTGAATTATATTCATAGTAAATGAATTATGTAAGCTTTATGTAATTTATCTGAAATAATGTTAATAAAATTGGTTAAATTCTGAGGCCATCTACTGTACATTATTTTAGGCCAGCAGTAAATACAAACAAGTCTTATTGCAGTCAAACATTTTTCCGAACTCCATGTTTATTTAAATCACATTACAGCCAGAAAAATCACACTCATAAACCAAGTAAACACCAGAACCACCTCCATCCTCTCAGACACTCAACTCTGGACACAACACCATCAACTGCTGAAACAATAATGGTTTCAATAAAGCAAGATAGTACAAAGATGATACAAGACATGCATCAAAATCTCAACCAATGCAGAACAATGGAAAAGGAAACGGTCAAAACAGTCCTGATAATATGACAAGACCCACTGTGAAAAGTTAAAGAAACCAGGCAGAATAAGTTGTTTTGAAAAGATCCGGCTTTGAGACTACAACTGAATATCTTATGATTGTTCAAACTTGAATAATGTGATTTATTGTGACAATCTTTATTTTCTTAACACTGAAACATTTAAAAATTAAAGAAAGTGAATATGGAGATTTTACACATTTCTTGGGCGTTTAGCTTAATATACTGGGCAACAACCAACAGACAGTAAGGTAATGAAACGGAGACAAAGACTCGGTTTCAAACTATCGGAATGTACAGGGCAGGATGACATCATGATCCACATAGTAACGTCCCTCCTGTCTCACAATAGTACATACACCACAACAGACTCAAACTCACTTATCCACAGATATTTCTTAAAGAATAAAACATATTAATGCAAGTGCAGATTTAAAGTGTGTTAACTGAAAGAAACACTTGATATGAAAGAAAACAGAAGACTGAAAAAAAAATTACATGAGGCCTTTAAAAACAAACAGCCATGACAGATTACAGGCGTTTTGTGATTTTACATTCTTTGACGCTTCTTTCACCCCACTTCCCCAAAAATATACAATGAATATATACATGTTATATTCACGACAGACTCTCGTAAAACAAAAAGGTAATCTTTCTTAATTCTTTCTGTATTGGTTTCCATTTAATGTCGTTTAAAGTAAAAAAAAGTGATGTAGCCAAAAAGTGATTTGGTGAATCATTGTGATTTAAGGCTCAAGAATTTTATTTAAAGTGTTTATTTGAACTGCTTTACTTGTTCAAATCATCCCATGACTTTTCCTACAGAAACACAGTTTTCAACATGGGAAACTGACACAAGCAATCATAAAGCAAGACAGTGATATTTCCTAAACATCCAGAGCCTGAGGCTTTTAGTCAAAGAGCAAGAAACCTTCTGACATCCCACCGTAAGACCCAAAACAGGCACAAGACCGAAAAGTACCGCCAAGTAAGCTTATTAGTCGGGAGGTTGGTGTACAGCTCCCGTCCCTGACCCAATGAAAAGTGAAAACAACGGCGGTCACCATACAACCATTAAACTTTTTCTTTTTAAAAACTTCAATTTCTGCTTATAAAAATGGTACATAAAAATATATATACGTTTTGTGCAGTACAAGTTAGTGCAATTAAAGTTCTCCCACTTGTTCTTCTCATTGGCACTTGGTGAAGGTTATGATATTAAGAGGGATGCGCTCTTTTTTTCTGACCAATGGGAAAGAGAAGACCAAGCTGATCTGAGCTGTGATTGGACAATATGCTTTGATGGGTAAAAAACAGACAATGACATTTGGTTTTTAGTATTACATACCTGCCCAATTGTTTCCGTAATTCCTTGATCTTGGATCTATACTTTGTGATTTTTAGTTTGATCAGATTAACTGATAAAAAAACTGGTAAAAAATTAACTGGTGGATTATATATTTATACTAAGAGGTGGTGTTTTAAAAGTAATCTATAATTATACATTAAATAATAAGAATATAATATTGTGACCAAACTGTATGGCTCAATAAGTTACTGGTTTTAAATTTAATATTCTCCAATAGATTTAATAGATCAAATTCATATGTCCAATGACTATAGGCTCAGATGACTCCAAGTGTTGTCATTATATATATATATATATATATATATATTAGTTCGAGATATATATAGGTATATGAGCAAACATGAAGCAGAGAACATGTTTCACATATACAGTCTAATATATGAATCCATATGTGTATATATATCATATAACTGTATGTGGTATGTTGTCAGAGCGAGCATTTCCTTTTAAGGTCGTAAATAGTGCTGCTGATCCATGTATGTTTTATCTATATGCTGCATTAGAAGCAAATAATTCCATAGGAAGCAAGTGTGGATAAGATTTGCCACAATAGCTTCTCAATATATTCAAGAAGCCATGTATGCATTTGTGTGGAAAAGCACTAGTTATATGGTACTACAGTAACAGATAGCACAAGACTGGAATGTCCTGTGTTAGCTGGCTAGACAGACACATTGGGGCGTACAATGTCTCTCAACAGCAGATTGCCCTTCTTAACTTTTAAGGTGAATGCATAGAAGTCACTCTAAAACTGTGGCCAATTAAAGTGCCTGCCATTAAATTAATACTGAGGGCTGATAGGAATAACGTTCAAAGCTTATATAGAGGCTATGGATCTGGAAGGGAGAGAATGTTTGTTGGCATTAGCACAGAGAGGCCTTTTACATTCCTGCACTACAACTGCTAATGCTGAAGTACACAGAGGACTCTCTTTACAAGGCTCATTATTGTTTAGAGGTATTACGAGACAAAAATTTTGCATGTTGAAATTAGTTCTCAACTATCCATGTAGCCATTGTGCCTACAGGCAAAACAAAGCATTAAATCCAGAAACTCCATTTGAGTTTAAATTGATTTGGTTTAAGTGAAGTTCTCATTTATAGGAAGCATTTGGACAGTCCACATATTGTTGATGTTAATGGATAGGTGTAACCATAACAATGTCAAATAACAAATATTACCTTATAAGGTTATAAAGAGTTTTTACCATTAAAAAGTGTTACATATAAAGTCTGCAACATGTAAAACTACAAGAAATCCTCAGTTACTGTATTCCAAAGAACGCACGCGAAATGCGACAGTGTATTAAATGGCAAGTGTCATTTTTTGGTTTCCTTATGCAAAATCTTCTTTTTGCCTCAAAACAATGCAGCAAAAGCCTTTTTTCTGAAACCTTTTTCTCTTTTTTCTGTAGTTTTTATGAATAAAATCTCAGTGTTCCACTACAAAAGCTGTAGAGAAAAAAAGAGCACCCTCTTGTGACTTGGAGGACAACAGTGACAAACAGTCACATCCCTCAGAAGCACATTATCTCAAGCTCTCAAAGAAAAGTAAATTCTGAGAGTACAGAGAGTTAGCAGTGCTCAGTTCATGGAACACCGGCAATAGAAGAGCACAGTTTGAGAGGGCAAAGGTTAAAGCTCAGTCAGTGAAACGCTGGCAGGCCTTTTTCCAACGGCATGCCGTGCACCACAGGTCCCTCTTCTCCATGCCATATACCTTCCGACACTTCTTGGCTTCACCGCGGGGTTTCCTGGAGGAATCATTTTAACATAGTTTAGATTAGCTGTGATCCAATATTCTTCCACACGCTTCTGACCTCAACATGTGAACACATGGGTTACCTGGTTCCGTTACTGGGTTTGGCAGTGGAGGTGCTGCTGGTGTGCATTTTGCTGATGGGCGTGTGGTTAACAGATTGTCTCTTCTCACCAATGCTAACAGTGCGGATTTGAGTCATCGCGCCCTGCAAAGGTATTTCATGTTCATTCGTAACATAAGTATAATGTTTGGTAAACATCTGTTACGATCCCTAACCCTTAACAGTAAATATATTGTTTGTTAAAGGCAAACACCACTAATATTTTCTATATCGATGCGAACAATCCAAAATGACAGTATATGCTCATAACTACAAATTAAAATGTTTTTGAATAGGTGCATTTATTATACAGTGGATTTCAGTGTCAGTCTGTAACAGAGATTCTGTAGTTTAATTCTGTCAAGGGTTTTGCAAAAGCATCTGAGATAGAAAACCGGAAGCCATGCAAGTGCAACAGACACAGAAAGGCAACAGCCTGGCAGAGATAAATGAGGTTCACACAAGGTTTACAAGGTGACAGCGCTGTGAAGTCTGTCTGAGGTGACAAATGCTTGTCTCTGTATGTCTCTGTAAGAATCAGAGCAAGTAAGAGAAAGTAGCCATCTCACCGGTAGCCCTTTAAATATAACAGGGGGCGACTGACAGGATACACTAATCCTGTCCTCGCTGTGAGGCGTTTCAGAGGGCATGCTGGGAATGCTGACAGGGGTTGTAGCCTGAAAAACACAGTGTGTGTGTACGAAGCCAGATTAGCAAAGCCACACAGAAAAGATGAGAAAAATGAGTATATACTGTATATACCACACAACCCATTCGTTTCCAACAAAGAGTTGCCCCCAAAACTAAAATCATGGGGAGCAAGTGGCTGCATTGGCCTTAGAAATGAGATGGTTAGAAACAGTTTGTCAGACCAGCAGAAACTTAATCAAACTTCAAGTCAAGGGAACATCGTACTAACCCAAAAAACCTCAACAAAATGGATTCCAACACTTAAAGAGACACATGTGTATGAGTTGCCTGGGTAGAATGTTTAACAGATCCTTTAAAGCCAGTAGAGAACACAGGTCAAATATATAAATCTCATTTTAAAGACTACAGAAAAGGATGTTCTACAAACTCCTACAAAGCAACGTAGGAGGTACAGCATAGGGTTAATTCAAGCACATTGGACCTCATAATGCAATTAATCTCAAAGAAAAAAACTGGCACGATTAACCTGGATTCAAATCATGTAGCAATCAATGTAGGCAGACTCGGATAACGAATGCAGAACTGGAGTTGCTCAGTGTTAATTAGGGCTTTATTTAAAGTGCACCTCAATCTAGAAAAAAGCTGGTTTGATTGTACTTCTACATTTGTTATAGTTCAAAAATGCTTCAATGTTTATTCATATTGAAAGTAAAAAAGGAACAGCTTCTAGACTGACAATATATAGAAGAAAAATTATCCGCAGTTAATAATACTTTAGAATACTGTAGCTTATGGTATTTAAATATGACTGACACAAACACAAAGACAGTGTGTACAGCAAGACAACTGCAACGTGATAATCACTCTTGCTAAGTGCACTTCATAATCGATCTTCATAACAGGTCCTAATTCAAAGTTTAGGTCAATATGTAGTGGCTCTGAACATCAAAACTGTCAAACAGTGAGTATATGAGGTGGGAGGTCACACAAAATACATTATATACTGCAAAACAACCACTGTTCATGTCCACTGTTCCCATTTCTCTGGCGTTTACATTCTTGTACTGCTTTTCCTCATTATTCTTAACAGCTAATTTCAGCCATACAAATCCATGTGTGTTATTGTATTTCTTTTATTTTTTTTGCTTAATTAACAGCATATATAAGTTTCTTTATTTTTGGTGAGTCAGTACTTTTTGCAGTCATACAAAATAAAGTTCTGTGGGTTCTGACCCATGCAAAAAGAACCACAAAGGTTTTGAATTGCACTAATGACTAACACAGAGCCCTGTGTGGCGGGTTTGAAAGAATATGATGTTTCCAGAGTAGATAAACACATATCCACTCACACAGTGACACAGTATCACTAGTGTTCCTAACACCTCAAAGCCATAATAAGCACTCCACTGTTTGCCGATACAATTAGACAAAACAGACACTGTTTTTTAAAATGAATTAGTAATTCATAACCAGCATTGTGCAAATGTGTTTGTGTTTTAAAAAACCTCCAGATGCATTAAACAGGGTGATACCTGATAAGCATGGTCAGTGCGGATGTGGCACAGCGTGGACGGCGCTGATTGGCTGAGTGGGGTGTGGATCACGTGGGTGGGCTCTGACCAGGACAAATCACAAGCCAAGACAGGAAAGACAGGGGGAGGCCCGGACGTGGTGGGTGAAGTGGGCGTGAGGTTGGACAGCCCCTCCGACAGAGTGTCCATATTCACTTCGATTTCTGAGTAATAAAAATCCTCCTCACCATCGCTGTAATCAGAATCTCCATTTCGCCTGAAACACACAAACACGGTTTATCAAGGGTTTGATTGTTTTCTATGTAAATCAAAATAGTTTCAGGTGTAATGTAATACTTCCTTATATTTGTGACTATATCATTAGATGTTCATATTATCTGAAGTAAATGCTAAAGGTCAGCTTCTGATCCCAAGGTCAAACACCAGAACCGAATAGTTAGTAAGTTAGTTTCTGGTGGTCAGACATGAAGGAAACATGGAGATGCTTCAGTGAAAAGTGTTTGTGACTTCAACTCTAATACTTCAGCAAACAGCCACCAGGGGGAACAGTACCAGCATCATAACAAGCTTAAATTTGCATGAGGACGGTCAAGTAGCAACAAGAGGCTATAAAAACACTCTTACAACTGCCATCATCAATGTGCTTCTCTCTCTAGCTCCTGTTATGGTGCTCGGCTGGGAAAGAGAAGCATAAGATGCCCTGGCATCTTCAAACACTGACAAAGACAAACTGGATCCTTCAGATGGACCAAGAACTTCTCCACTCCAAAAACAATAAGAGAACCTTTCATCTTAAATTTAACATTCTGTTAATGAGTTAATCTGTCCATCTGTCTATGTAAAGTGCTTTTTAAATAGCTGTAAATATGCAGACAAACATGCTCAGCAGTCTCTTGTGTGACTCTTACCCCAGGTGGAGGGTACGGATGTGTCGCTGGATCCCTGAGGATGTGCTGAGGACTTTTTCACAGTTCTTCCACAAACACTTGAACATCACCTTCATGGAGTTCTGCAACAAATAAGCTCAAATAGATTAGCATTTCCAGAAGGTAATGCCAGTGCTTGCTTCAGGTAAGGTAATGCTGTGTCACAATCACCATGACACACAGTGTGCATCTTGTGCATGAGAATCAACACGTAACACAACGCCATCTTTGGTGACTGCAGTGATAGATGAAACTAAGAAAAGACCAATCACAATTCAGTATGTAACGAGATGCAAGTCAGAAAAAAATTGAATAGACTCAGTACGTTAGGGTGTAAATTTGGCCGTAATTGTAGAAAACTGGAGACAAGTAAAAAAAAAATTAAACATCTGAAATCTCAGTGAAGTGCTGCTGCCTTGTTATTATAACAGTCAAACCCACTTGAAGTATCACAGATGTTTTGGATAAAAATAAAACGGAATTGTGGGAAACAGCCACATATAGTGAGCAGGGAAGTGGTAGATCAATCAAAGTTTGGAATAAAGGGATCCACAGTCAAGGCAGATAACAACAGAGGTTTCATACGCCTCATGTGTACAAGCAGCAGAAATTCCCTCCAGCCCACTGCTGCTCCAAAAGCACCAAAGTGTTT
>JAZGTJ010009828.1:7980-18865 GCA_036877575.1 Botia almorhae | reverse complement strand
ATGAAGTGGGGAAGATGCCAGTGAGGAGAGATGTATTGATTATATGAGTAAGAGCTGGTGTGACTGCTGGAGAAATGGCTTGTAGAAGATGAGGTGGAATAGGGTCGAGTGGGCAGGTGGTAGGATGGCTGGATGACATGAGTTTGGAGACCTCAGAGTCAGAGAGCTGAGTGTTTGTGGAGTTGCTGGTGTAATATTGATGTCAGTATGAGGTGTGGCAAATTGGGCACTGATTGTTGCAGTCTTGTTGATGAAGAATGTAGCGAAGTCATCAGAAGAGAGTGATGAGGATGGAGGTGGAGGAGGAGGACAGAGGAGGGAAGAAAATGTTTTAAATAGCATGCGGGAGTTAGAAGCGTTGTTAATTCTGTGTTGGGAGTAAGTCTTTTTAGCCATGGTGACAGCAGCAGAGAAGGAAGCCAAAAGGGATTGATAAGGACATAAGGTGAGCAGTGTCATTTGTCTTGCGCCACAACCTCTCTGCACCCCTGAGCTTAGAGCGATGCTCCCGAAGAACATCATACAGCCAGGGAGCAGAGGGAGTGGCGTGGGCTGGCCTAGATGCTAGTGGACATACTCTGTCTAGACAAGATGTTAGAGTAGAGCAGAGTGTGTTAGTAGCGTTGTTAGTATCAAGTGACGTATCAAGTATTTAATATACAGTCTGTGACATCAAGTCTTAAAGCCATTTTGCTTAATGTATCTTGTTTGTGGTATTGCAGAATATTGTGTTGTTACAAAAACAGAATTTGTAGAAGTATAGATTCAGCTTTGTTGTGAACTTTATGCCCATTTACAAAGTGTGTATACTTTGGTGTTTTATGCCACAGGGGAAACAGGAGAAGCAGCAAATCTCGATCCAGGTCACCAAGGCAGAGGACCAGGTCACCATCACCAAACAGGTTCCTTTATTTTGACCCTTTTTGTTTCTATGACTACTTCAATCAGTTAGGACTCTTGAGGGTTTCTAATATCTTTTTCTACCATTTCCAGAATGAAGAAAGATAAAAAGAAAGATAAATTGCGGGACAGTAGCAGGGAAAAAAGCGAGAGCTCAGCATTCAGGAGGAAAAGGAGAGATTCTGACTGCAAGGCTAAACCATCATTGGTAAATTAATAATGCATTTGAAACAGACAGCTTATTTAGTTGCAGGTATTATTCTTAGGGGTTGCTAGCCAGCACTTAAAACCTAATGCAAATAAACGATTGTATTATTTTCTGATTGGTGTACAACTTCAGAGAGTCTATGATCTTAACTCTTAAAGCTTGATAATTTCATCTCTCAGCAGACTGATCTTGAAGTCAGAATTAGAATGGCTGTCCCCTTTTTATATCTATAGATTAGCAACGGAGACCCTATAGCTACTAAGCTGTAGTCTGGGATAAGATAAATGCACTAATATGTGTCTGTTTAGTCTTGCCCTAATAATTTCACTGATGCAATTTCTTAACTAACCATTTAATCTGGCACAATTCACTGTCCCATGTAATTTCCACATAACATAAATGCGTTTTAGTTTATCTCATGAAAACAAAATAACTAAGCCTAGTTTCTTTCTTAGCTAATACATTTTGACTAAAACCTTCTGTCTGAGCTGAACTTTCAATTCAGTAAGTTTTTTTTTTTTAATATCCTCAATGATTTGAGCTTTACCTTTGCTCCTTTAAAGGGATACTCTTTCCAAAAATGAAAAATGGCCCATAAATTACTCCCCCTCAAGGCATCCTAAGCATACATGACTTTTTTTTTCAACTGAATACAGTTTTCAACTGAACACGGAGTTATATTAAACAATATATTGGGTCTTCCCATATTTATAATGGCATTGAATAGTGCCCAGGATTTTGAAGCTCCGCAAAGCTGCGTTAGAGGAGGGACAGGTATATCTTCTTGCTGCTGGTCAGACAGCAGACCAGCAGGCAGCCAGTTTCATCCATTGCTGGTTGGTGGGCATTTCTAATGACATAGTCTTTATATCCACTATATAGTCATAGTCCATTATATCCACAGCTCTGAGATGGTGGCTGTTGTTGAGGTTTTCAGCAGAGAATATCAGCTTCATGATATTCCCTGTCAGCACTTATCATCATCACTGCCAATGACAAAATGCAGCTGTTAGTGGGGGGGTCAGTTGGCTGTGGGAGCCACTTTAAATCAGTGCCAGGAGCGGGCAGGTTGAGTGTTTTTTTTTTTGATTGGCTGCCAATGTTTTATCATTTATTAGCTAGAAAAACATTGCTCTGAAAGTGATCTCAACAATATTGTTCCTCTGTATTGTCATTATAATTGTAGTGTGGACTTAATTTTTAAAACGTCATAGTTGATGCAGACTTTAGGCCAATTCAGATAATAGAGACTGGCATGTGACTGTTGAAATATGTGTGCATGCTGTCATGGCAAACTAATCTGAGAAGATCAGCCTCTAACCTGCAGTTTTGTCAGGTTTGTTTTTATGTACTGCAACAGTAAAACATTGCTGTTCACTTGCAGAAGTTGATGATGCTTGTTTCCCAGTTTTATCATTTTCAGTTTTTAAATGTATTTGATATATATAGTATATATTTATATTATATATATAAATATATACTAAATACATACATTTATTTCATTTGAAAACTTAAATCGTTATCGTAGCACATCTTCAATATTAAGCAACCCTACAATATTTTGATGAGCTGGGCAATATAGCTAGTAAAAAGTTTCTTACCTCTCACAATGGCAAGATAGGAAAGGATTGCAAATCTAGTGTGATATGCTCTTAAATGCCAAATTAAAAACTGCATTACAATAGCTTATTTCAGGGTTAACATCATATACAGTAAATGCAGTCATTTTTTTCATAGTGTGGTTTCATGAAACTACGCAATTACCAGATACAGCTAATCTCTGGGGGGGTGTAAGCTAACGGTTAGAACAGAGCAGAAATAGTTTTTAAAATTTGTTTTAGTTATGGGAGAAAAACTAGTATGAATACTTCAAGCTACCAATGTTGAGTCTTTCTGGATTTATTATACTGGGTCCGTAACAAATTTGCATTAAACACCAGCAGTCATACTAAAATGTTGTATGAAATTTGTCTTAAACAAAAAGCTAGTCTCATTTAAAAAATCTCATTGTTCCTCATGCACCTTAGATAACTCACTGGGCTCTGTAAAGTTGCTTTAAATGATTTGTACATGTACCTCAGCTGTATCTTAGTGTGCTGTTCTAGATTTTCTAGATAAGAAACAAACACATCAGATTCTGTGGGCTTTTTGTGGGCTTACTCATGCTTTTCTGGCACTGATAACCATCAACTTGTAGCCTGTTTCAACCGTAAGGCGTATGTATTTTCATTTCCATTACCATTTCCTCACAGTGTTTTGCAAAAATGATTGGTTTGCTGTCTAACGGTAACATAAAAGCGGTGTTATGACCTTGCAGGTGGAGAGGAGCAACGAGGAGGTGGACCGTGAATATTACAGTGACGCAGCGGGATCTGGATCTGTGGCTAGTAATAACAAATATCCACATTACAACGGCAGCTACAGAAGCGCTTATGCGGAGGAGGGTGATCTTTCTGCTGCTGAGTGATTAATGTGTACATTTAACACCAATCCAGGAACTGTGATGTTTAGTGATTGTGTCTGGACAGCATAGCATATAGCATATCATACTGTAACAGCCCTCACTCTTTTAACTGCTTACCCCTGCGTCCATTGGTGTGTGATTGATGCTTCTGAAAACTTTTAGAGAACATTTTCTACCGCTGTGAATATGCTACCTGCCAGGTGAAATTCTTATGAATGAAAATTTAGGTTTTGGATAGATCTTTATTGTGGCTAACGTGTATTGAATGGAGTGTACTGAGGTTTTATTTTTTAAACATTTCACATTTTTCTTTCGCATGTAACATGTTTACACCTAAATTGAAAAATGTAATTTTATGCTATTTTTGTGTTTTTTGTTATTGTGTAAATCAATGTCATTGATTTCTTTTATGAGGAAGAGAAATCTTAGAAATGATATATTGCATAAAGAAAATGTCGCCATGCAAAACTATAATGACCTAAAAAACATTTAATAATCTTAATCTAAAACTATTTATTTTATTTTGGGCAGAAGTTCTCCCCCTTTCGAAATGTACTTATGTACTAAAGTGAAAAAGAAACATTAGTAAATGTGTAAAAACTTTCCTGGTGAACTTTGTAGGTGCACAGTGCATGTTAAAAGTGCCTAGAGAGAGATTGTGTGGCAAAAGAATATTTTACAACATTATAAAGTAAGGGATATTTATCTAGCACCATCACCTAAACAATATTATAGCCAAGCTGGTGTAAAATGCTTTATCTTATGTTTTATCTGTATTTTAACAGTATTTTGCTTGAACCAGTGAATAGTGAAATCTACAGTGATATCTTAATACAAGTATTGTTGTGTGGCACATATTCATCTTTTAACAGGTTTTCTGAAAATCCTTTATTGATTGCTGATTGACTGTACTGTTATTAACAGTCTCTGCTGTCTCATTCAGAGTTATTACAGTTTAAAGCTTCTGAGTATTTATTTTTATATCAAGTATTCATCTGTTGTTCATATATAAAACAGATGCCCTTAATGTAGAATTTATATTAAAGGGATTATAGTTAAGATTTGTGCTACACTGCAGCGTGTTATTTTCTAAATGCTTAAAAAATGAGCATGGAGTATGGAACATCAACATAACAAGCCTCTTTTAAAAGCCATTCTTTTCAAATGGGGTAAATACTCATTACATTTATATATAATACAGCTATGGTATACTGTATTTGATGTTATATATTTCAATTTTTAAATGCTGTTTAAATACTTATTGAGGCTACTGTATAATACAGTATAACTTGGGATGTGCAAAGTGGATAATGTAAATCATTATAAGCGAACACTACATTCACATTAAATATATGTAACAGTATACAGAGAATGTAGTAGAACAGCTGGGTGTGTTGCTTTACGTCCAAGCATGCAACACAGCTCTTAGAACAGCTGGGTGTGTTGTTTTGCAACCGGGCGCGCAACACCGTGCCTAGTCCAAGCACTTGTTATATCAAGGCTGGACTACTAAAATGCCCTACTGGCTGGCCCTCACTCTCATCTAAATTCTGTCTGTTGAGTGGTTCAAACATATCCTGCTGAGTAAAAAAACATAGAAGGCCAAACAGTTGCCTTGGTAAAATGGTAAATACCATGGCAAATTAATTTAACAACTGGTAAAATGTATAGCCAATAACAATTATTGGTTTGGCCCTTAATTTCACTTTTAATGTAACTTTTGGATCAACTTAAGCCAACACAACCAAACCCCTGCAAATCATCCAGAAAGCTGCAGCACATCTGGACTTCAATCAACTAAAGAGCCAACATTACACCCCACTTACATTAATCTCACTCCACTGGGTAAGTTAAAATATACATTTCTGACCCTGGCCTTAAGGGCAGTCACTGGTACTTCACCCTCCTACCTCAACTCACTCCTTCAGATATATATCCCCTCCAGCCAACTATGTTCTGTAAACAAGTTACATCTGATTGTTCACTGAAAACAAGGTACCAGATCACTTTCTAAGACATTTACATATTCTGTTCCTTGCTGGTGGAATGAGCTCCGAGCCGCCACCTAATCATCACAACCTTCAAGAAACAAAGCACACCTGTTTAGGATAACAATTTATACACTGTATTAATTATCATTGTTTAATAATAATTTTATTAATTTAATTTTCTTTCTTTTTTTAAATTTTTTCTTTTTCATTTGTACAGCTGCTTTGTAACAATGTGCCATTGTGAAAAGCACAATATAAATAAACTTGAACTTTCACAGACACCTGACTAATCCCTAATGCTCCGATGTTCAACTTTGTTTTTCAATGGGAAATAGTTCACAGGTAGCCTGTTGTAACCTGTTGCCTCAAACTGACTAAATGTGTCATTTTTTGGCAAGCTGTATTTCTTCAACAGTTCACAGAAATTGTAAACCTCCCCCATGATTTATTCATGAATCATAACCCCAGCTCAGAAACTGGGGCTCAAATAAAATCCTGGGTTTCCCCACTGGTAAATACAACATTGTGGTGCTGTTCATTTGTTCTGTAAATATGATCATGACTTGAAAGCAGCACAAAACCAGTGTTGGGGCTGAATTATGGCTGAATGTGATGTAAATGTGTTCTGACTGGTGATTGGTGCAAATGTACATTCTCACATCACTAGGCAGAAACTAATGTTGGTTCTTCAAAAATAACTATAATTTTCTGAAAAGTAGGGGAATCAGGCTTATGTTGCATATTGTTGTTCACTAACATTAAAAATAGTACTGACTTACAACTAAAGAACCCTGATTTTTGTGTCTATAACATCTGTATCATTACATGCTCCTGAGGGGACACTAGACTGTCTGTTTCCTGCAAAACAGGACTGACGAACATAATCCTGTTCTGGATGTACGGAAGCAAGTTCTGTTTTTTCTGTTTGGATGCATGGGCGGTGAATCTCAGCCATAGCAACTCGCTGGAAAAACTCCATTGTTGTGTAATCACTCATGAAAACCACAGCATGCTTTACAGTAGCTGCTGGCACAAGGTCCATCTGGAATGTAGAAGGGTCTCCTGGGTCTTTGTTCTCATTGTCCACTAAAGCACTCAAAGCAGAGTGTATCTTATTCAGGTCCATAGGAAAGTTCTCAGTTGGAGTAGACTTTTCATTAGGGGCAAGTGTTGGGGTGTCTGTAGTTATGGTCTCCTTTAAGGTGGTTGTGCTGCCCTTATCTTCACTGAGAAGAAGGACATTGGGTTTCACACCAGCCTCAGATGTTGAAGAGCCTTCAAGAAGTGATGCCTCCTCCTTGCTCTCAACAACACACACTGCGCCAGAGTCACATCCCTCACTCTCATCTAAATTCTGTCTGTTGAGTGGTTCAAACATATCCTGCTGAATAAAAAAACATAGAAGGTAAAATGGTAAATACCATGGCAAATTAATTTAACAACTGGTAAAATGACTAGCCAATAACAATTATTGGTTTGGCCCTTAATTTCACTTTTGATGTAACTTTTGAATCAACTTAACAAAAGTACCATTCTATTTTCTATTATGTTTTTTGGACAATAGATTTTTTAAAACAATGGTGTTCCTTGTAGTCCCTTGTAAATATTAAGGAAAGCATCTCGATTATCATTGCTTACAGTTAATTCTTTTTCAAAACCTAAAAAACCTGCGTCACACACTTCATGCTATAAACATAAATTATGCCTCAAATTGTAGTGAAAGTGACGTATTTGTCAGGTATGGTACATCATGTGACCTCCGCATATAAACTACCACCGGTGAGGAGTTAGCACACACTGCAAGTTGTGAACACACACGTAGCAGTGGGCTGCACTACTGTAACAATTGGGGGTTAGATGTCTTGCTCGAAGGCATCTCAGTTGATACCTGTCAGCATTGGAATCAAACCGGCAATCTTCTGGTTATAAGTTAAACTCTCTAACTAGCAGACCACAAATGCCCCACCTATGTAGGGTAGGGAGTTGCTGTTTTGTTGTGACTCGATTTACGATTTTCTGATGATAAAATGGGAAAAATCCCATAGAATTATACATAAGAATAGCAAGCTTTTTTCCTCTTCCTGACATTTTACAGGTGAACACAACAGAAAAAATGCTCCTGCAACAACCATGAAATAGTAGCTGTATAGTTGCATTCTGGCAATGAACCAGAAGACTCTAGCATCATGGCAGCATGTTTTGGATGTTCAAGTACCACTCACAGTTTTTCAAAAGAAGTTCACAAATGTGGTTCCTAACTCATTCTTACCAATTCATGGCCAATTTCAATTTTCTGAACTGCATTACTGTTTCCAGGGTTTGGTATACTCGGCCAGAGCAGTTTTTTGGATCTGAAAAAGTAGTAATATATTAAGTAGCACACATGCAGGATGTTGGTTGATTAGAGAGTATCATTCTTTTAGACACAGAGATGTACAATGTATATTGCTACCTGTGTAGAAGTTGACAGCTGAGGTGAACAGTTAGTAAAAAGACTATTATTCCCACAATGACTGCGGCTATTATGCTGTTCAAGGCTGTAAATTCTGAAGTAATGAAACAAATGAGGTTAAGAAATGTTTAACTATTTAAGAGCAAACACTCATACTCAACACAATCTCAAATACACATGCCATGTACTGGTTACTGGTTATAACCACTTTAAGACATGTTAACAGATAACATACAAACAGACTTTACAGTAGATAGTAGTAGTTGTTATATCCTCTTGATAAAAGATTAGTTTACCCGGTGGGTTTGTAACAAATGGCTTGGGATCACTGCGCTCGCCTTCCCCAGCTGCTGTAAATGCAGCCAGCTGCACACGGTATGCACTGTTGCTTTTGAGCTTCAGTAACTCATAGCTGTTTAGACTGGGATCCACTATGTTGACTGTCAAAACTGAATGTTGTACAAAGACACAACAACAAAAACTTCAAATGAGAAATATGGCGTTTATCCAGATTGCTTTAGCTGCAGTTAAAGTATAAAGACACTTACAACCTTATTGTCATTTGTATTGTCGTTATTCATTGATTCTTGAGAACACTAAGAAGACAGGTTTTCAATTTCAACAAATAGTAAATATAAAAAAATGTTAAAATTACCTCTGAAAAATGAAATCTGGCATCCTTCACTAGTGTGCCCCTTCAGATCAGGGGAATGAGATTTACAAAATGCACAGCTTTTAATGGACCAGCTATTCTTTGTCACATTCTCCCTCCTAACCTTACACCTGTCTGGGTCACGGTACCACTGTTACTAGTTCTGTTCAACCTATTCCGAATGGGACTTAAACCAGAGATGAAGCTGGCATGGCAGTCAGGTGCACTAATGAGGAGGTAGCTAAAGGTCAGAGCCTATAATGTCAATAGCAACACACCACATAGCTTATCACAAGCTGTCTGTCTTTCATTACAAACATCACGAAGACATCACTTTCATTATGAGCCTTACTTGCATGAGCACTGTATCCGTGTCGGAAAGTGTGGTTCCCGTTCTGTCACTCACTCGATGTTGTGTCAGTGTAGTTATACTAGGGGTTAAACCTCAGGAGATCGATCACTTTGCTTTTAATAAAAAAAGGCAATAAAAATTGTCCTTAAAAATAATCACCATTTGTCAGGATCCTGATAGCCCTTGTTATTTGTGTCAGAGCATAATGTTTTGATCCTGACTCTATTCTAGTCTTGGTTCTTATGTCTTAGAGTTGAGGTCTAGACTCATGCTCTGTGTCTTTTGTTATCTGTAGAAGCACATGGCCATCGTTTGTTTACTTTGTGCCATGTGCTCTCCTTCCTCCTCTTGTTTCCTAGTTAATCATCCCATCATTAGTTCATGTCCCTCACCTGCCTGCCCTCATTACCTGCCTTGTTTGCTTCCCTATTTAATGCCCTTGTGTCTGCTGTCTGTGGTAAAATTTAACCATGTAACCACGTAATTCTGTAATCATGTATTTTCTTATTGCCTGTTTATAGCATTCTTAAAGTTATTGGTTAAAAATAATAGGTTTAATTATAGGTTAATAATAGGTTTCAAATATATTTTGTCTGTAAACAACCCTTAACACAGTCAAACTAGATCAAGACATAACTAGACATTCTGTCTCTAGACATTCTATCTCTGTACATGTGTGGGAGCCAATCTTATATCACCCGATCCTATGCAGAATATGCTGGGCCTCCTATGCTGAATATGCTAGGTCTAGTCGTTCTGTGTGACACTCACATCGAACAGTTGTGAAACGATGCGGCAGTGTTACTGAAATTACTGTGTCAGTAACTCTTTAATAAAATATTCTTTGCTAAACTTTTACTCGACTCAATTTTGTCCGTTTCCACCACATGTCTTGTGCTGTGTATTGTTTGTTGATACTGGTTTTGCTTCTTGTCTTGCTTCAAGTTGATTATTGAATCTTGCATTGTGTCCTGTTCATAGGGCTCTACACAGAGATGTTAGATGTGCTTTCCCTGGCTGCCGCTATTATCAGGTGGAAGTGAAAGCCTTCACCATCCAGGGAATGCTTGTGGCTGGACGACTGGTTCCTGGGTTTTGGACGTGACTCTCAGCCACTTGATAAGCTCTCGAAATTATGGAAAGCACCTTTCATTGCCCGTTTTTGGGCTTATCCATCCTTCACCATTCTCAAAGGCTGGTCAGCGAAGGGATACTCGGAGGTGCCTCCAGCCAGTGCCACTGCAGTGCATTTATGCCCACAGGGTGCTGCCTCCTGAAGAAACCATCTGAGACTCCTGTGAAAGGTCTGTAGGGTTTATTTATTGCTTATAGCGAAGGCAGAAAAGCTGCCTCTGCCCTTCATGCCATAGGTATCCTGCAGGTCCTGCACTGACAGATGCCTTTGCTTGATGGACACTTTGCAACTGCAGGAACTGCATACAGTTCATACACTCACCCTAAGGGCAATAAAAGTACAGTGGGTTGAGCGACGTCAACCATGATTGTCCAGGAGCCACATCTTTGGCTGAACCTTGCTGAGATGCGAGACACTGAGAAAGTGCGTGAGAAAGTGTAAAAGTGTGCTGTAGCTTTCCTGTAGCTCAGTGGTTAGAGCATGGCGTTAACAACGCCAAGGTCATGGGTTCAATCCCAGGGATTGCACATACTCAATGTATAGTGATCAATGTGTAGTATAATGCAATGTAAGTCGCTTTGGATAAAAGCGTCTGCCAAATGCCTAAATGTAAAATGTAAATGTCAGCGCTCCCATTTCTCAAGGTGTCCTGTTTGGTAAGACTGATGAGGACTTTGTCCACCAGTTCTCACCAATAAAGAAGCAGATGGAGGTGTTTAAACACGTCCTGG
>JAZGTJ010009827.1:0-18866 GCA_036877575.1 Botia almorhae | reverse complement strand
GTCGGTATTGATTTTTTTTTTTGGTCGGTGTTGAATCTGTGGCGGTCGGAATTTAATCTGTGGCGCACCGCCACAGATTCGTCTATGTGTGGGAAACACTGGAAGTTAACATTTTCTGTTGCATTGTCAAGATTTTTATTTGTTTAACATTTATTAAATTGCTATTGAATTGTTTAAAGAGTTTTTTGTTTTAACCAGTGCAAGAGACAGACACAGTCGTTTATGTCTCTCACAGTCATTATGTCATTATGATATTTACGTGACTGTATGTGTTGTAAATTGTGTGTCTTCTGTGAAGTGTGACAGCTATTAGATGGTTGGTTAAGCCATTCTGTCTGCTTTCTGACCTGGACCCCAGTTAGTCATATCAGTAGTACTAATAGCAAGATTGTGCCAGATTTCTAGAAAGAGGAGCAGCACCACCCCCGAAGGGATGGAGGTTATCTTTTGCAGCAGGTCGGTTCTACCCCAAAAACTTTGCCAATTATTTATAAAACGCATATTATTATTGCGAACACCACTTAGACATCCATGGACAAAATTACTGGCACCCTAAACTTAATATTTGGTAACACCCCCTTTGGAAATACATAACTGTAATCAGTCGCTTCCTGTAACCATGAATGAGTTTCTTAAACCTCTCTACTGAAATTTTGGACCAATCTTTTGCAAACTGCTCCAGGTCATTCAGATTAAAGGAAATGAATTCTCCCAACTGCTGTTTTCTCTCCACAGGTGTTCTATTGGATTCAGATCTGGACTCATTGCTGTCCATTTCAGAACTCTTCAGCGCTTTGTTTGTAACCATTTCTGAGTGCTTTTTGAAGTGTGTTTTGGGTCATTGTCCTGCTGGAAGACCCATGACCTCTGGTGGAGACGCAGCTTTCTGMCACTGGCCACTATGTTGCGCCACAGAAGTCTTTGGTAATCATCAGATTTTATGATACCGTTCACACAGTCAAGGCATCCAGTGCCAGAAGCAGCAAAGCAACCCCAAAACATCTTTGAACCTCCACCATGTTTGACTGTAGGGACTGTGTTCTTTTCTTATTTCATTTTCTGTAAACAGTGCCATAATGTCCTTTACCAAAAAGCTCTACTTTTGTCTCATCTGTCCACAGTAAGTTCTCCCAGAAGGATTGTGGTTTTCTCATAAGTTTTGGCCAACTCTTGCTTTTTTTATGCCTTTGTGTCAACAGTGTCTTCTACCATAGTGTCCCTTTTCATTCAGATGGTGATGGATAGTACGAGCTGACACTGTTGTACCCTGTGTCTGCAGATCAGCTTAAGTTTGTTGGGAAATTTCTTTATCCACCATTCAAACAATCCTTCGTTGTAATTTTTCATTAATTTTGCTCTTCTGTCCACGTCCAGGGAGGTTAGCTACAGTGCCATTGGCTGTAAACCTCTTGATGATATTGCGCACAGTGGACACAGGAACATTAAGATCTCTGGAGATGGACTTAAGATTGTCCATGTTTTCTAACATTGTTTTTCTCTCAAATCCACAGACAACTCTTTACACTTCTTTCTTTTCTCTATGCGCAGTGTGACACAACACAAAGACTGAGTCAACTTTTTCCATTTTAACTGATTGCAAGTGTGATTACTGTATTGCCCACACCGGTTACTTGCCACAGGTGTGTCTAAATACAAATTACAGGAACATCACATGCTTGGAAAACAATTATTTCTTACACTTTTGACAAGATGCCAATAATTTTGTACAGTCCATTTTTGGGTTTTGTGTGAAATTTTATCAAGTGAAATTTTTTCTTCTGTTTTTTTGTATTGTTCCAATGCAAACAAAAAAAAACAAATAAACATGTGAGTACCAAAACATTTGCAACTGCAACAATTTTCTGAGATAAGGGTTGCATTTTCTGACAGAATTGCAAGGGTGCCAGTATTTTTGGCCATGACTGTATTGACGGACATGACGTTTGGCATGACGGACACTGTATTTCCAGAGCAGATTACAGTGTCCGACATTATGCTAGCAAGTTCACACACCTCTTCAATATTATCTTTAGCGATCTTTGACTGATGGAGACTAACATAATTTGTGCGGACGTGTATAATTATTGTACTAAATGTACAATTAGAAGTCATTTAGAATCTATTAATCTGCCAGTCACTCTGTCACTGATTTGCCTTTATTTCATTATTTAAAATGCACTTGCTTGTATGTTTGCATGACATTCGCAGGAGATCTATTGGTGGGCTGTGCCAAGAGTTTGGTGGTTTTCAGTCTGAAGCGACAGACACTGAGCGAGCAGCTCTCTGTGCTGGATTTTGAGAGGGTTCTGATTCTGCACATCCAGGGCTGGAGTCCATCACAAGTGGCATTCTGTGCTGGATTTGTGGCTCTTCAGACTGAGCTGGAGGTGCTGGTGGTTAAGCTTACCCAACATCAGAAGAACCCTCCGGCCACAGATCATAAGCTGTTGCCAGACGATATCATCAACGACACTAGTTTAGATGAGGATGCAGGTATTACTGATACAAACACATTTGCTTCAGCTAATGTGCTTTCTCTGCATCTTAAACAGTCAATAGCACTAAACTAGGCTGAATGCTGGGAAATATGATAGCAGTCATCTGTGTGATCATGTTTAGTGCATTGGTAAACTGTGTCGATGCTAAACTTGTGGCAGGTTTTCTCTCCATATTGCACAACATGACAGAATTGAAGTTAAATTGATGTTAAATGTTCAGTACATCTTTAGAGCAGAATTTTGGACCAATGAAAATTCACTGTGCCAAGAGCTATGAAAGGAATTATTTTTGGGAGGAAAAAAAAGAAAAGTATAACATGGGCTAATTCATTGGCCACAAGCAATAATTTAAAATCGCAAAATATCTGCCAATCAAATGTCTGGGTATATATGTGTATTATTAGTTGTATTATTTAGTTTTTTTCTTTTTCTATCATTCAGAGATGAAAAAAGATGGATTCAGCCCCCTTCATGAACAGGAAGACTTTTTCATTTTCCCCAAACATCAGGAGATGTTGGGTGGTGAAGCCGAGCAGTGTGGCATCTCTTTTGTTCTGGAGTGGACTGGTGTAGATGTGGAGAGGCAAGACATGAGTGTGGATTATGTCTTATACAGGTACAATTGACTGTTTACTCAAATCTCTCTGAACGCAGCGTGTCTGTTGGCCAAGTGTTACCCTTCTAGTGTATTCTTTCTAGGAGGTTTGCGCCTGATTTTTTTCAAGATTGCAGCATAGAGGAGACATACTTACATTCCCTACAGCTTCACCCCATGTGTGCCGGTAAGTAAGCTGTACACTATGTTCGCCTGACGTTCAGGACAGTGTTACATGCATACACTTCTTTCTGTTTCATTTGACTGTTTAAACAGCTACACAGAAAGACGGCACCATTTCCAAAGGAGGGGAACCGACCTGTATGTTTGTTTTCTTCTCCTTGCCAAACACTGGCTACCTGTACAGTTTGAAGAACTCTGTGGAGCTGGTGTCCACATACCAGTATCCTGAAAAGGCCCTTCAGGCTGTGCTGAGCAACCAGTTCCTCTATGTCATCACCAGGTAAGACCTGCATATTCTCTGTGCACACACATTCATAGCACTTATAAGTTACTCAACTCAATTAATCTTAAATACAATGTAAAATACAAATGCACAGGATTTTTTTACTTACATTTTAAATGCATTAACATTTAGGTTTTTTAAAGCGTGTGATGTGTCAAAAAATTACTCTGATTGGATGGATATCTGAAGCAATAAGGCAGTGGTTTCCAACCCATTGACAAGCTTCCTCTGTTTTGAGGGTTATGGTAAATATATACAAAAAGAAAAATATATATTTTATGTAGAATATCACAATATATCCATCTAATTTTTTTAGTTTTATTTTACAGTGTGTAAGATATATGAAATAAGAAGCCATTTCCAATACTATTGTGTATTGTGTGCTGTGTATTGTGAGAATCGGAAAAAACATTGAGAAAAAAGGACAACCGCAGCAGTTGGTGCGATTTGACAAATGTTTACCTTTGGGTTAAACGCTGTGCACTCAACAACAAAGCAGAAAGTAATATTTCTGTCGCTGAGTATCAATTTCTGTACCAGGTGAAATCTGTGGGCTACTACAATATTAATAGTTTCTAATTAAACAATTGAAATTACTGATTAAACGAAGTAAAATTGCATACTAGTAACACATTACTTTGGTCAGAGCAACCAGAAGGAAAAATTGTCAGGCGCCCACAGCTTGTGCTTTCAGATGAGTGTTCATCTTTTTCAGATGCATTTAACATGGCCATAGATTATAATTTGCTCAGATTATTTGCATGTCAGAGCCTGCTGTTGCAAGGAAAGATCTATTCTTGTAAATCCTTGCATGTTGTAGTTAAGAGTTTTAAAGTCAAGGTGAAGAATTTTTGTTAAATTGTTAAATTTAAGGTGTTACATTTAAGGTATATATATAATATAATATATAATAATGTGAATAAGCATTTAAAATTTTAAATTAATTTTAATTTTGCCAAATTATTTATTGGGTATGTAGCCACGTGTCATTCAGGGTAACGTGTAGTTATTATGGCAGATGTGACTGCATTACTCACAGTGTGAGGTATGTTAAGGTTTCTTCACAATTGTTGTGTTTGGTGTAGGAATGCTCTTCAGTGTTTTACCGTCAGGTGTAGTGCGGTAGCAGCACGGGTGGATGACCCCTATATTGACACCACTATGAAGGTAACATCAGTCTTTATCTTACAAATTCTTTGTTTCTCAGTCTTGTTAAACTTGAGGTTTGTTTTGAAACCTCAGAGGCGTGGTGTCTGATGGCAATGAACAGGGTTCAGGGTTTTTAAGCTCCAAAAGTGTTCATTGATCATACAAGTAACGTATAACTCCAGTGGGTTAATACGTCATCTGAAGCGGAACAATACGGAGAAGATTTATATTTTGAGCTTATTTAGAGATCGTTTAGTCGCATAATTATGTAAACAAAGATCAGAGCACTAAATTCAACACCCAATCTTTGGTTGTCGTGTGTTTTGTGACTGCCTGTTTTGTCAAAACGCGTGTGACTTGTCATGAGAGAACAAAGAAGATTTGAAGTTACTGACCTGGATTGACGGCATGTTGGGTGTACTCATTTGTACAGATGTTTTCAATTAAAGTGATGCATAAATTGCTAAATACACTCAAAACATTAATCTTTTATGTTCAATTGGATTACTTCAGTAATAGATGGATGTTCTTTTTGGTTTGTATTAGTATGATGTTTTGATTAATTTGTGATTAATCACGTCTGACCCAAAAGTGTCAGATTAAGAGGCATGTGCACTTTCCTTCGAGGAATGGAAGGTAACAAATAAAGGTATACACAGAGCAACAATAAAATATAGTTTATTAGAATTTAATATGAAAATATTGTTTTAATGAATAAATGTAAGAATTCATTATAAAATAGCAACACAATCACACAGAATTGCAAAGTTGTAATGTATAAATGTAAAGTTACAGAGTTGTAATGGATAAATGTGATTAATATAAAATTGCAAAGCTTTATACACTCGGAAGTGCCATCATCACCTGCCTTCACCTTTAGGCTGGGGAGCCTGTTTCAGTCCTGGCAGGAGACCAACACTTTACCCCGAGAATTTGCTGGGCGGCGCACGCTCTATCCCACGGCTAAGCTCCTGCCAGTGCTGAGGTGTTCCCATTTTTTTAAACATTAAACTGGGTGTGGCAAAGACAGCCTTCTGAGAGAGAGAGAGAGAGAAGCAGAGTTGGCCAGACTCGTTCCCTCTCCCAAACAGTGCACCTCATATTACATTACAGGTTGAAGTAAGGCGAGGTAACTTGCAGATGCAAAGCATTATATAATTGTCAAAATGACCAAGGGACACACATTCTTAAGAGCATGGAGCCCTCTCCCTATTCCGAGAATAATGTATTTAAAGAATTATTTTAAAGAATGGGTCAAAATGACCTAGGGATCACATCCTCCCGAGAGTATCTGTATTCTGGGAATAATATCCAGAGTGCTGATTTAACAAAGAATGTATCAAAAGAATTATTTACCAATGAGTGGGGAACGTCAAGCACACAGAACTTTCCATCTCCCCTTCTCTCCATTTCACTCCATTTTATACATTTTAATACATGGATGTTCGAAACCCTGTTCAGTGCTTTTATAAAGCTGGGAAGAGCCAGGATATTATTTAATAAAACTCATGATTGTGTTTGGCTGAGGAAAGAAATCATAAAGAAGCATGATCTAAGTTTATGAAACATAGGAATGCTGTATATTTATAAGCGCTTCAAATAAAAACAAGTGTTTAGCACATATTTCACCGTCATGCTTTTAAAGATGCCTATGCTATTTAATCACTGTGATGTGCTTTTCTCAGCACTCAACTTACATTTTATGGTAATATCCATATCTGTAAATGTTACAATGTCTCACAAATGTTTTAACTTTGCATATTCTGACATTATGCTTGTCTTGTTACTTGTCTTGTTAGTCTTGTAACTTGGACTAAAGAACTGGCTCATGCACTTCAAACGGACAAAGCGCAGTAGCAATTAAACAATAATTCTGACTACATTCTAAAACATTTTGCTTGAATATTTTTGTTTTAAATTAAAAAATACTACACAGTACACTAAAAGTTCTACATACAAGTATGGATGCATCGTATTGAATTCTGGGTAAATGTTTTCAACCCCATATTAGGAGGCACGTGCTGCTTTTGTGCTAGTGTGTTTAGAGCAATATTTTGATTAATCACTTAATAAAATAATCACATTGCTAAGTGTTTTTAAAAGTTTTGTATTTTGTTTGGTTTGATAATTAACATTGCATTTGTGTTTATGATTGTCACTTGGCTTTTGAATTAGTAGAACTTGCACGCAGTCACTACAAAACTGTTTACAAGGTTCTAGGGATTTAATTTTGGTTTTAATTCCTGCCTTCAGTTTTTAAGTTTACAATGTATTTGTAAATACACCGTTTTTGCTTATATTATACAGCATAGCCTAGACAGAAGATATGTTTTTATAGTACACAAATTGTTTGGAGGACAGCGTTGGACAGAATGCAAAATATCAATATTTAAAATACTGGATTTTTATAGTATAATAAACCATAATAAAACAGACATACCTTTTAAGTTTTCGTGGAAATTGCCATTTGAAAGGAGTAAATTATATAAAATCAGAAGATTATACATAATTTTCAGTAGTACCATGCAATGTACATCCACATTACAGAAATCAAAAAGAAAATAAATCGTGAGACAGTGAAGTATTTAAAATTGTAGTTGGACCAGCAGTCTTGCATTAAACAAGCCATGTGACTTACAAAGAACCAATAAAGTAATATTCTCAAATAACACACAGAAAAACATTTTTCTAATACAATTTCAGCTTTGTAATGACATTATTTATAATATTAATAAATTAATATGTAATATTAATATGTTGTCACAATTATATTTCTGTCAAGTCACCTTTATTTATATAGCACTTTATATTGTTTCAAAACTAATGATATCCTAGAGTAGATGTATTCCACCTAGGGTGGAAAGCAACGGTCCTAGTACTGAGGCTTTTGGCATTTTTTTTACTGAACTTGTGACCGATATGACAATTCTGAAGTCTATCCAAGAAAATGTTGTGATCAATAGTTTTAAAAGCATTGTTGTCTACAAAACTTATTTTGAAAATGTAGTCAAACACCTACAGGTCAAAAGGTTTTTAATATGATTTTTAACAATTTTAGTCAAGTGACTCTAAACTTTTGATCTGTATAGTTAATTTTGTACAGTCTGCCAAAAATGTCACCAGACCATAATCATACAGTCTGATAAGCCACAACCTTAAACAACAGATTTATTCACAGTGTGTAAAGTTTGTAAAATTTGACTTGTTTTGTAAATGCGATTGTGCTGTGCTCATCCAGGCCTGCCCACCTCTCACAATGGAGGTGTGTGCCTTGCGTATCCAGCTGTTCATTGGCCTAAAGGTTCTCTGTAATGATGGAAATCACATTGTTCTCCTTACGGCTGCAGATGTGGAAAACAAAGAGGACATGGATAAATCAGCTTGCAAAAGCATGTAGGTGTCTCACTGGAGAGATTCAGATAGGAGATAAGCCAGATTTATTCACAACATCTCAATGTTATTGTGTATCTGATGTGCATGAATCTTTATTCTGTTTCCATACCAGTGTTTTACCTGCTTCTGCTGTTCGGTGTTTAGTATGATGTATCATACTGTTCAGTGTAAATATTTGTTCAGTTAATGGCCTGTAACTCTTATTGTAGTGAATCGAGGGAACACAGAACCCTGACAGGCATTTTAGTAGCTGTAGGTCTAGAACCATCCTCAACGCCAGCTCTGGAAAACCTTCTGTCCAGAGCCTTCCTGTAAGTTAGCCAGTAGCATGATTCTAACAGAGGGCTGCTCTAAACAAACCCTAAAATTCCCCCTAACCCAGCAGTGTGTTACTTTTATGCAACTGTGAATAATTCATTTAACATCACAATTCTGTTGTTTTCTTTTATTGAGGAGGAGCTCAACAGATTCTGCTGAATTGCCCATGCATAGAATTGTATGTGCAGGAGTCCTAAACATGCTCTGGCCTTTTTGTTTTAATTAATGTTATCATGCTTTCTGCAATCAATAAGATTGTAGTACCATCACAATCTGTAGATAAAGACTTCTTCATTACAGAAGCTAGATAAGACGGGTCTTATAGAGGCTAGATGAAGAAAGGTCTTTCAGAAGCTTGTTATACTGTGAATATAGCATGGCAATTGAGCAATCAATATCCCAGACCAATCAGTATCCTTTTTATAATCAGTTTAATCAATGACCCCAATTACTAACTACTGCAAGGAGAGTGTCAACTAACTCATAAAAGTTAACCAAGCTAATCTAAAGTATTAATGTTCTTTGATTTGTTTATAATTATATTATTTTCTTTAATGGTCCTTAGGTCCAGAAAGACCTCCATTTCAAAATCCACAGAGCTGACAGAGAGCGGTCATGGTTGGAACCTCTATGTCATCAGTTCTGTGTCGACACTGCAGCTCTACAGAGAAATAGTACTGTATCTTTGCCTGTTACATAAAAAAACTAAACCACAGTAATAGAAAAGCAAGTTATGAATTGCTGGCACATTTTGATATTGCCACAGCAGCCTCCGCTGCACAAAAAACAATTCCGTTAATGACACTTTAGGGGCAGAAATTACACACTGTTTTTATATTTACTAATCTTAATCATATCACATCAAACAAAACCAAATATACATAGCATTAGCACAAGTTGCATATATTCAATGCAAGTATGTGATTATTTGTGTTAGGTGGAGTACAGTAAGCGGTACCAGCATTCGCTGTCTCAGAACTGTGTTCATCTGCTGAGTGAAGCTCATCTTCTCCTGCTGGCAGCACTGCTCACTGAACCTGTTGAGAGAGCTCAACTGCAGCAGGCCTTTCAAGAGAGCTGTGCTCATTTAGGAGACTGTTTCTGCAGGTGACCGCCGTCCTGCAGCATGTCTGTCTGATCTCAGAGTGTGATCCGTATTTGTTTTAGACCCCATGTGGTGTTTTAATACAAACCATGTGCAAATTTATCAGGATATCATATTTATGGATCCATGTATACTACATTTTACATTACATTTTCACTTTAGGCATTTGGCAGACGCTTTTATCCAAAGCGACTTACATTGCATTATACTACACATTGATCACTATACATTGAGTATGTGCAATCCCTGGGATCGAACCCATGACCTTGGCGTTGTTAACGCCATGCTCTAACCACTGAGCTACAGGAAAGCTGTATAAAATACTAAATAAAGCAAGGGTGTAGTGTTACATTGGAGCTATTTTAAGGCATGAAAATATTTTCATGGTTAAAAATGTTTAAATGTAATTTTGATGATAAATGGGGTAAAATTATAGACTAAAGGGGGACTTTAAAGGAGTAGTTCACCCAAAAACAAAAATTTTCTTATTATTTACTCATTTTCATGCCATCACAGATATGTAAGACTGCAACACAAAGATTTTTCTCACCAATCATATCACTTCAGAAGACATTTATAAATTCACTGGAGTTGTTTCACATTTACGGTGGTGGTGTATGCTTTTTGAAATGTCATTTTCAATGTCTTGTCAATATTTTAGATATTGCACATTCCCTTACAGAAAGATGTTTACAAAATCTTTGTGTTTAAAGATAGCAAACATTTTTGTTTAGTTTGTGTTGTTGAATGTCATGATTTGTGTGTGATTTGCAGGTTAGATAAGAAGGACTATCATTTGGCTCTGCCATACTATAAGATGTCTGGTCTGTCTGTGACGGATGTTGTTCAGAGGAATATGGCCATGTGCAGCTTCTCCTCTGGATATGGCAAAGGATTTATCTTCTATCTTAAACACTCGCTGTATGAAGAAACCATGGAGGAACTCTGTGAGGTACAGAAACAAAGATTAGTGTCTCACATATTACACAGTTCAATTCATAATGATTGAATGATTGTCAGAAAATTAATTTTAACAGAAAATAAATACCTATTAAAAGCCTATTAAATAGTTCAAATCTTTTAAAAATGTTAAATGTTATTAGAAATTCTGCAAAAAACTGTCCAAACAGGCCTTTAATCCTAATCTTTTTGTCTAAATCATTATGTAAAATAAATCTAAATGAAAATTGCACATGGAAAAACAAGTAGAAAAAGTGGCAAAAGTAGAATCATAGAAAATTGTCTTGTCTTTGGTTCAGAATGTTGCTAATAAAGTGCTGGAGATCTTTAGTGTGGCTGAACCTGCTCAGCTCCCTCATGTGCTAAGCTGCCCGTCTATGCTGAGAGCCAATCCTGACTGCGCCATGACTCACCTCAGACAGCTGGAGGTCTCTGGTACCTCATCCATCACTCTGTCCCTCTCCATGGCCTCCATAGCGCTCCAGAAAGGTGACCTGCACAGTTACAGACAGCAGATTGACCGTCACGCTGAGGTGTTTAAGCAGAATTCAGTTTGATTGTACTGCTGTACTGCATTAAACATCACTAAACTGTGTGTTCACTCACCCCATCTTCAGATGCTGCAGGTGTACGGCTTCATCGAAGAGCCCAAACTCCTGCTTCACGGCAGGGGAAAGAACGTGCTGCCAACCGCACTGGCACAGCACCTGCGTAAGACGCAGGAGGGTCTGTTGGTGGCCGCAGTCGTGGCGTTGCATGAGAACAGCAAGATCAGACTGGAGGAGGCCGATCTCTTCCTACTGGTACATTTCAGAGGCTCAAACATTGCATCTTTTTTGTTTCAATATGTTTCTTGTGGTTCACTAGTAATGTTAGTAAAGTTTATTGCCCTGTCAGATCCAATGCAGTTGGTCCTGCTCCACCTTTTCAGCAAAAGTTACTTTAAAAATCCAACATTAAATTGTGTCTTGTCAAAAAATCTGTGATAAAATGCTCCAAACAAACATAATACTCCAGTGTGATTAGGGATGTTGTTTAGGCAGCTTGTGTTCAACAAATGCCATTTTTGCAGTGCAAAGAAATTTTTGAGGACTGAAACTTGCAGCATTGTTACAGCATTTCTTCCTCTTTCTCATTCTCTTGCTCCTCATCCTCTTTTTTATCCTCACCCTCTTACTGCTTATCCTCTTCATCATACTTTTCCTCATCCACCACCTTATCACACTCTTCCTCCTCATCCTCCTCTACATCATACTCTTTCCCCTTTTCTTCATTCTCTCTTTCCTCATCCTTTTCTTCCTTATGTTCTTCCCTTTTCCACATTCTCTACCTTATGCTTCTCTCCTTATTCTCTTCCACATTACTCTTCCTTGTCTCTTCATTCACCTTGTCCTCATTCTCTTCCTAATTCTTCTCCTCACCCTCATACTCTTTCTCATCGTCATACTTTTTCTTCTTTGCCTCTCAGATCGTTTCCATCTATTGTTCACCACCTCTGAACTGTTCAGAGTGTACATGTGGTGCAAGTGTGGTGCTCACATCATTAGAAACAAGTGTGAATGATGACAATATGTTGTACTTTTGTTTCACTTTTGCTGCCCGAGTTTACCGTTTTGCAACACAGTGAATAACAGTGTGAAATGTTTTTAGTGAGGATGTGTTTAGCGTTTCAACACTTGAGAATAAATTATTCTATTTTAAATTATTATAATTCATTGATTATTTTCCCCTGCAATAGAGGTTTATAATATTGTATATAATAGAGGTGATGTGATTGCTGGTCTGTGTTTGTCAGGAGTTGTGTAAGGATGCTAAAGAGCTTCAGAGCACTCCTCAGTTACTTCTGGATTTCTGGGAAGCTCTGTTAGTAGCGTCGACTCATGAGTCCATCATCCAGGAGCTGCTCTTCCGTCTTGTGTCTGTCTACATCGACCGGATCACACATAGATATCATGCAGGTGTCAGAGCCCTCAAAACAACTGATGACCTGGTGAGCTACGATACCCACTATTTAGTAACTATAACCCACAATTCAGTTCAATGGAGATTACTACTACTAATAATACATACAATTTTTTTCTGTAATTTTATTTACCCCTAAATAAAACTTAAATATTAACATTTAATAGATCCAGGGTAGTTTGGGACCCCGGCATTGCTATGTGTTTGCTAAAGTGTTCTGAGTGGGTGTCAGTTTAAGAGAGAGAATTTCAGCTGCTTTGGTGAATTAATATTGTCATGGAGTTTCATGTTGTTTTGGTCTCTAGATTTGGTCACTTTTTTTAATCTAGACCTTGAAGATTTTCACCTGTTTCATCATCTGAAAATGTTTGGTTATAAAAATTGTAAGTACAGTGACTCAGTAAAGTAATAGTACATCTCTGCATGATTTGAGGTTTTATAAATGTTCATAGCACAAACATTGTGGGTTAAGTTACACATATTGTTAAGTAACATATTGTAACATATAATAACATATTGTCATAAGTTTTATACTAAAGCATATATTCATTTTTTAACATTTACATTAAGTCATTTAGCTGACGCTTTTATCCAAAGCGACTTACAAATGAGGACAAGGAAGCAACTTCAATTACAATAAGAGGCAACAGTAAATAAGTGCTATAGACAGGTCTCAGGTATTTCAACACAGTATAAGGTTTTTTTTTGTATAAAGAAGTAGAAGTAGAAGTGGCGGTGTGTTAGTAAATGGAATGACTCATCAACTACAGGGAAGTAGTTGATGAGTCAACTAAAAAGATGAGTTTTTAGTTGTTTCTTGAAGATGGCTAATGACTCAGCCATTCTGAAAGAGATATGGAGTTCATTCCACCAACTGGGCAGAGTGAAAGAAAGAGTCCGGGAAAGTGATTTCTTACCTCGTTGGGATGGAACCACAAGGCGACGTTCGTAAGCTGAACGCAAACCTTAACAAACCTTTAAATGACAGAAACCTTTAACTTAAAACTGACAAATTGTTTCTTTAAACTACGCCACCTTTGACACGTTGATTTAACGAAAAAGCTTAAAAGATAAAATGAAAGTTGTGTTTACAGCTGCAGTCCGTATAACTGTTGCACGTTGCTTTATATATTTTTCTTTACGTATGTTGAAACCAAACTGACACTTTTTTGGGGGAAATCTGACCTGACAGCCTAAATATTAAGTCATTTTAAACTTACTGTTGTGAATTAAGGTAAGATAATGGTCTGTTCATTCAACTGATCCGATCTGTTCCAACTGGTTTTTGTTCATTTTTAACCATAAAAAGTTACAAATTGCAGCTTTAAAGACTTTCATTCTAATCTTTCTGATTTAAATCTTTCTGAAATCTTTCTTTATGTGCAGATAAACTCCTGCTGTCATTATGGGATATTGTATCCATGGGTGAGCATCCTGACGTCTGTCCACTTCAACATCACCCATGACCAGCAGGACCTGCTCAAACTTCAGGTGTATAGAGTATACAGTTCAGGGAACTGTCACAGATTAACAGTCTATGACTAACATATAAATAGTATATACTTTTGTAAACTTTATAAGCATATAAAGTTCAGTTCCTAGTAGAATTAATATAGCTTTGATTTTAGTTTTATTAAGGTTTATTAATATTTTCAATTTTATTTTTATATTTGTTGTTATACAAATATATATACTTGTACAACTTATAGTTGTATGTTAATTGTTGTAAGATTTTTGCAAGAGCTTTTGTAATTGCATTAATTATTTAATACTGTTATACAAGTTACATTTTCTAAAAAATAGGTAAATAGGTAAAATATTTAAATTTAAGTTTAGTTTCATGTCTGCAACTATCAAGAGATGTGGGAGGCACCTGAGCTAAATACTTATTCAATTAAATTTTATTTATATAGCACTTTTTACAATGTTACATTGCTTCAAAGCGGCAGTACATATAAAAAAATAAATAAATCTCTCTGAATCTCTCATGGCTTATGTGTCACAGTCGTTAGCTTTTTTAGTCACGTAATGTTTATTTGTTTCTTACATTTCAAATTGTGTTGCACGATCACAGATAAATACAGATAAATAGAAACACAAATACCAGCAATAACTGCAGCGCGCCACTGTGACTGTGTAATGTCATGCGACAAGCTTTATGTGTCTCCATGGTAACTGGAACGTGATTCATTGTAAAATAACGGTTGCATTAAAAAAACTCACGGGGTCTTACATGGACATGGCATATAAAAGATAACGTCTTATGGTACAGGGGTATAAGGGATTTATCCCAAACCTTGGGAGAAGCCAGGCTCAACCGGGAGGGCCAGTTCTCCTCTGGCTCGTTAAAGCTGCAATTTGTAGCTTTCTTGGATATGAACAGTTAATTTAAATGATTAATAGTTATTTATTGATGAAAAAACTAATAGTATATCACATTGGCATATCACACTAATGCCAATAAAATATTTTTTTATTTATTTTTAATAAATGTAAAAACATTTGTAAAATTCTGTTTTCATTATGGGGCACTGAGTGTAGATTAATAATAAAAATAAATTAAACAATAGTAGTATCAGGCTGCAAAATAACAAAACTGAAAAATGTGAAGTTTGAATACTTTCTAAATGCACCGTATTTTCAGTGAATAATTTTTAAACTTCGTTTATTTCTAAGACATATTTAGGTTAAGTTTTGCAGATAATATGTATGTGTATATTTTATTTAATTTCAGTAAACAAAGATGTTTTAATAGTTTTAGTAAACTATAATAGCTTTGGTTTACAGTATTGAAGGTCTTGTTAAAGACAGTATTGACCAGAGTTACAGACAATCATCGGTCTGATGTACATTCTGTTGATATGACTGTGTGTGGTGGTTGTGTATCTGATGTTTTGATGATGTTTCACTACAGTCTTTGCTGTGCGGTCCAACTCTGGAGGTGTCATCCATCCTGCCTCTGTTGGACCAGTTGTCTGACTGTGATGATATTGGCCTCAGTGTTCACATGCTTTGTGCCACTAAACTGGGACAACACGAGAGGTGCATCGACAGACTTTTGGACCGCTGTCCACAAGCCATCATCTCCTATGCCAACCATGAACTACAGAACCAGAAACTGGTAACAAACATGTATAAACCAGCTACACAAGGCCGATTCCACATGCTATTGTGAAAAAATTAAAACCGTTACATTATTGTGGCATACAGTGTTTCAAGTGTGAATTGCTCTAACATTAGAAAAATCCCTTGTCATAGAAATTAGATACAGTAAGTGATGTGCCTTCAATAACAGCCCTGGTATTAACACATGAATAGTTATGTTTAATGGCACAGATGTTTAAAGGTGACTATCAAACTTAGCTACCGAGTTTGTTCCTTTCACATTAATCCAACAAGATATGTATGTACAGTGATACAACATGTTTGCTATATGTTAGCCAAACTTTCGCTTCTGTGTTTGCGTTCTTCCTGTTCTGAAGTCTTTCTGACTATCACTACTGTACTGCCCACATCGCACAAAATTCTTTCTGTTCTGTTAACACTACAGATAGTAGTGTTAGTGTTGTCACAGTACCAAAATTTCAGTATTCGGTATCAATACCAGTGAAAATCCACGGTTCTCTGCAATTTCGGTACCAAAGCAAAACACAAAAACATGTATTGAACAACAAGCTATTTTTATTAATAACAAACAATAATTAAACAAACATGACTGAATAACACACTCCTCTTATTTATAAACTTAAACATTTGTAAAAAATTAAACAAAATATACCATGACTGAACAACTTTAATATTATTATACATTAAAACAAAAGCAAGGAATTTTAAACATTTGAGTGATTAAATAACTAAATAAATTACAAGCATTAAAAAGAACACAAAATAAATGTGTTTTTTGAAAAATGTTTCACATTTTTCAACCGTATAAACTGGCACTTGATCCATACATATGAATTCAGCAACAGTTCGGTTCAGTTTTCTTGCCTCAGGTGAGTTTTTGTCAGACTACTTCTGCTGCTGAAAAGCATCAGTAACTGTTGTCTGTTAAGGTGTTTGCTTTGGTGGTTCGTGGTTTTCCTCAGCCTGCAGCTGTAAAATGAAAATATAATATACTTTAGTAAAACAATGGGCTCAGTCTGACAAAATGCAACATTAGATTGACACCAGCTAAACAGAACTTTATATATAACTTTTATATTTAATTTATAATACATTTAGATAACATTACTTTGTGTATTATATCAATGTTACAAATGGAAACTGTAGTATTAAAAACACTTTACAAAAACATTCCATTTAACATGACTTAACAATAAATAAGTAGTATATAGCAACTAGGGCTGGGTATCGGTTCAGTTGTTCCGATTCGATTTCGATTCTCGATTCGATATTCGATTCGATTTCAATTCTTGATTTGACAATATGAATGAATATAGATTTACAAATCCTACATTTATAAAATAATAACAGTGAACATAATATTACAAGTGGTTAATTAATAAAAGGAAATTAAGAGCCACAAACCTGTATATAAACACATCTTAATTTTAAGTACACTTGTGTACAGTAAAACAGAACTAAACTCTATATTTCAAATGTTAATGAATAAACAGAATTGATTTCATCAGATGAAAAACTGAGGCTGGAAATTGGACAAGGCAGAACAGTCGCATACCTTGATGAAACAGGATCAGGTTATTTTATGTCAGACATTAAGACATAAAATCTCACAGCATTAGTTGTAACATGTAGGCTGCAAGCCTTTAAACGGTGTAGATACTTCACCCAAAAATAAAATTCTGCCATTTATACATGTGTGAATTATTTCCTGTGTTGAACCCAAAAGAAGATATTTTGAAGAATATGGATAACCAAATCCCATATATTTTTTCCATATTATGGAAGTCAAGTCAATTGGACCTATCAACTGGTTGGTTTACCCATATTCTTCAAAATATCTTAATTTGTGTTAAACAGAAGAAAGAAATTCATACATGATGAGGAATACATTCATAAATGACCATTTTAATTTTTGGGTGAACTAACACTTTAACACTGGACTAACAGTAGGCTCAGTAGGTACAGTAACACTGCCTCACTGGAAACTGTAATTTTTTTGCAAGAAAAGGAGTTGGTCAACATGCTCTGGCAGAAGGCAACTTCTTTGAGCAGTAATAATGTCCCTGGCTGTGGAGAAAATTCTTTCAGCTGGGACACTTGTCCCTGGAACAAAAAGATAACGTTTTGCCTGGAGAGACAAAAAAGGGTACACTCCTTCATGCTTACACCACCACTTAAGTGGATCTTCTGAGAGAGGTATAGGTGTAACGTCTCTGTATTTGCCAACTTCTTTTCGTGCCCTGTCTGCAGCAGTAGAAGTGACTACTTTAGCCAATGGTGCATAGGCTGCACCGAGCAGATCCAACAGCGCACAGGATTCTTTTGACCTCTTTGATGGGGCTGGGGAGAAGGGATTTTTTCTCCTGTACAGGTGCACTGCCTTTATTACCAGCACTGTCAGATTCTTGCTGCTGATAGTTAAAAAACAAGGAAACTATCAATTAATATTTTATTTGAATGTAATTTTGCCCATCTCCACCACACAGAAATATTTTTATTTTACTTTAATTTATTATGTTTATATGCTGTTAATATATATATTGGTTTGCTTCAATTTTCAGTTTTAAACCTTTATACAACTTACATCATGTGCCTTAACTTGCTCAAGAGTGACCATCTCACTGATCAATGATGTGAATGTGTCCTCCCGTTCCTCTTCAGAGATGAAGGGAGAGATTTGAAACGAGGGTCCATGGCAGACGCAACATGCAGCTTCTCTTTTAGATTTTCATATCTGTAAAGATAGATAACCACATTTAAATAACATTGTCATCAACACAAACTTACAATTAACAAAAATGTAATCTTTTATAACATTAACACACATTTTATATTTTATACATAGCTGTATTTATAAACATACCTCAACTTCAAGTTGTCATGCATGGCAGATTTGAGTTCCTTAATGACAGTAGAATCACTGTCACTCGAGCGCATCTCTGAAGACATCACCAGAGTTGCGCTTTTCATCGGCTGAAGAGCTTTCACAATGTCCTCTGCCACAGTTATATCCTCCTCTGTCAAGGTGCAAAGATCCTTTTCGCTTCGACGGACTTCAGGAGAAAGAAGTGCCGCTGATATTGCCGGCTGCTGCTCCAAAAATCTGTCGAGCATGTCCAGCACGCTGTTCCATCTGGTCACCACATCAATTTTAAGTTTGCGACAGGGCAGGTTCAGTAGCATTTGTTTTTCTGTGAAAACTTTGTTAGCATTAGTGCTCCTGTGAAAGAATGTCACTATGCGCCTCACTCGCATTTACTCGCACCTCACATTTAAAGGGTCACAACACCCCCC